>PVJO010001807.1:0-159452 GCA_004026905.1 Hystrix cristata | reverse complement strand
TAAAATCTGGAACAAGACAAGGCTGTCCACTATACCACTATTATTTAATACAGTTCTAGAAACATTAGCCAGACCAATCAGGCAAAAGAAAGAAATAAAAGGGATAAAGATAGGAAAGGAAGAAGTTAAACTATCATTATTTGCAGATGACATGATACTCTACATAGAAGACCCCAAGAATTCCACCAAAAAACTTCTAGATTTAATAACTAAATTCAGTTGCGTAGCTGGGTACAAAGTCAACACCCAAAAGTCAATAGCATTCCTATATAACAATAACAAACTCACTGAGAAAGAAATAACAGAAGATATTCCTTTCACAATTGCATCCAAAAAAATGAAATACCTAGGAATCTATCTAACAAAACAAGTAAAAGGCCTTTTCATTGAAAACTACAGTACTCTAAAAAAGGAAATTGAAAGAGATTTCAGACAATGGAAGGATATCCCATATTCATGGATAGGAAGAACCAACATACTGAAAATGGCCATACTTCCTAAATTACTATACAGAATTAAATTACTATACAAAATACCATTAACATACTTCACAGAATTAGAAAAGGCAATCATGAAATTTACCTGGAACCAGAAGAGACCAAGAATAGCAAAAAAATTCTGGGCAACAGGAATAAGGCAGGGGGCATCACAGTTCCCAACTTGAAATTATATTATAAAGCTTCTGTGATAAAAACAGCACGGTACTGGCATGAAGACAGACCCAAGGACCAATGGAACAGGCTAGAAGATGCAGAAATAATTCCAAACACCTCAAATATCTTATCTTCAACAAAGGAGCCAAACATCCTCACTGGAAGAAAGATAGCCTTTTTAATAAATGGTGCTAGAAAAATTGACTTACCACATGCCAAAAACTAAAACTAAATAAATGTCTCCCACCATTTACTAAGCTAAAATCAAAGTGGGTCAAAGATCTAAACATTAAAACAGAAACACTCAATCTCCTGGAGAATAAAATGTGAAGAACTCTCGAAGACATAGGGGTGGGAAAAAAATTTATGAACAGAACTCTGACTGCATGGGAAACAATACAAAGAATCAGTGCTTGGGACCACATCCTATTAAGAGGCTTTTGCACAGCAAAAGAAATTACTAATAGAGTAGGGTGAAAAATCACAGACTGGGAGAAAATTTTTGCCAGCTGTCCCTCAGACAAAGGTCTAACATCTAGAATACATAAAGAACTCAAAAAAATCAAAACCCTCAAATTTAAAGACCCTATCCAAAAATGGGCATCTGAAATGAATAAACATTTCTCAGATGAAGAAATAAAAATAGCAAATAAATATATGAAGAAATGTTCAACATCATTGGTCATTTCAGAGATGCAGATCAAAACAATACTAAGATACCATCTCACTCCAGAAAGAATAGCTATTACCAAGAAATTGACCAATAACAAGTGCTGGCGGGGCTGCAGGGAAAAAGGAACCCTCCTCCACTGTTGGTGGGAATGTAGACTGGTCCACCCAGTGTGGAAATCAGTATGGAGATTCCTCAGAAAACTACAACTAGAGGTTCCATTTGACCCAGCTATTCCTCTGCTTGGTATCTTCCCAGAAGAATTAAAATCATCATACCACAGCAATATATGCACAACCATGTTCATAGCAGCACAATTTGTAATAGCTAAGTCTTGGAAGCAACCTAAATGCCCAACAACTGATGAATGGCTGAAGAAGATGTGGTTTTTCTACACAATGGAGTACTACACCACCATAAAGAAGGATAGTCTAGAATCATTTGTATGTAAATGGATGTTCCTTGAGAACATACTATTAAGTGAAATAAATCAGACACTTAGCAGTACACATCGAATTGTTTCTCTGATATGAGAAACCATAAGTGCAAATAAGGACAAAGGGGTATAATAGACATTATGTTAAAAAAAAAAAGATAGTATTCAAAAGAACTAGATAGGGAAAAGGGGGATAAAGAAGGAAGGTTAAAAGAAAAGTAAAATGAAAGGGGGAAAAATGGAAAAATGTAAATAAATTTGTTGCAAATAGAGAGGGGTGGATGAATGGAAGGGAGGGGAGGGGAAGAGGGGGGAAAACCAAGATACATCATGTACAGGTACAAAATAACCATGTTGATTATGATCACTATGTATACAATGTACCAATATATGTTCTTGGTAAAAAATAAAAATTAAAAAAAATGCCTCAGTTAACAAATCTACATACAATCGACATAATACACACGTATAGCTTGCTTAAATGTAAAACAGCAAAAGTGCAGATGTTCTTGGAACTTGTTCGATGAATGAATATTTGTAATGAATCAATTATTCCACACTGAAGTATACGATATGATTTGTGCCTGTGCTTTCTTCTGAGGACAGAAACTACACGAAGCAGATCATCATAAATTTATGTCTCTTTACTACTGTAGATAGCACAATTGGGGCTGTGGGACCACTTCCCCTCCATTCGCTTACACCTAGCAAGTTCCAGTGCCAACCTCCACCCCAGCCCTTGACTAAAGATCTACTAGCCAGAGGAAGAAATAAGAATAACAAAGACCCATGGGCTCCCCTTGTAAAATCCTAAAATTCCAGACCAGGAGACCTCTTTGTAAAACCTGCCATTCATTCTGCACCCCAATCATTTTTCCTTCCTTCCCATTCAGGCCATTTTCCTTTCTGCTGGCATGAACCTGCTCATTCTGAGCATACCTTTGCCCTTTAAACTTCATCAGACTTTGCTGTTTTCTCCATACTATTCAGTGCAACATCCAAAGCTTGTCATGCACAAGAACCTAGAAACTTGTCCATGACCCCATCACCCATTGTAACATCTTGGTGAGCCAGCTGCAGGAGGTAAAAAGAGGCACGGAGACTGCAGAGACCTTGGCCATGGTAAGCTCAACCAAAAGGCTTTCAATTTTTTCCTTCTATCTCCTTGTCTCAAATTCTTCAACTTTTCTTCTAATACTAGTTATCAAGGAGAGGCAGGAAACTGGAGAGTGGAGAAGTCAAGTAAATCCCACCAAGTGGGAGGGGGCAGGGGACTCCTGTGGCCTCTGTGTTTTAAAGGCTCACTGGCCTGCAGGAATGGTGCCACTCTGGCACTTCTATGCTACCTGCCACAACCTTCCTAGGTCCTTGGGCCACTCATCAAGCCCACATATAGATAGTTCATCCTGAGCCCTCTTGGGGTTGCTTCCCTAATGCTGGCTCTCTTCCTCCCTCCACCACAGTATTAAGATAATTTTGGCCATATCTCCCTAACTAAAATGATGTGTAGCCTGTGGCTGCTAACTGACTTTTTATTAGAAAGCTTTCATTTGCCAGGAAACTCACGTCCTTTTGTTGCATGAGCTAGTGAAAACACAAGGGAGCTGGGGAGAGAGAGAGGGGCTCAGGAAGGTTGAGAGTACTCTACAGAGGCTCAAGTTTTAAAGCTAGGTTGTGATGGTTGATTGATTGTGTCAACTTGTAAGAGAAGCTTAACTAAATTGGTTCAGCAATTCTACACCCCAGGGTGTAGAAGATCCACCCTAGGCCGGCCCATTCTCTAGATGGTATAAAGGGGAAATGAAGAGGAATCTAGCCCGGCCGGTTTCTTTGGGATCAGTTTCGCTTCCTTTGGAGGAGCTCCAGACCTTCACCTGAATACTTCGGACCTCTAGACCTTCGCCCAGACCCTTCAGACCTTCGCCTGGATCCTTCAGGCCTCTAGACCTTCGCCTGGATCCTTCGGGCCTCCAGGCCTTCGCCTGGATCCTTTGGGCCTCCAGACCTTCGTCTGGATCCTTTGGACCTCCAGACCTTCGGCTGGGCCCTCCAGATCTCCAGCTTGCAGACAGACCCTCTGCATGCTTCCACACCTGACTTTTAAGAAGCCCGAGGAAGCCAAATTGTAAGCTCTTAAATATTCATATATCTACCATTGTATCTGTTTCTCTAGAGAATACTGACTAATACATAGGTCCTGTCTGGGATACCAGCAGCAATGAGGTCCAAAATCCAACCTCTCCCAGGCTAACGGCAGCTCAGATGGCCTTCCCAGCTTTGTGGGCCTTGTCCCCTAGGGATTTGTCCTAGTCCCAGTTCTTAGACTGGCACCTACCAGATTCCTCGGCCATCAGAATTTCCTCAGCTCTTTGTAAGCAAACGCAAACTGCCCTGCTTGCAACGGTTGAGGAAAACCTTACTAAGACCCAAAGGTCCTGCTCCCCCAGATGAGTAGAGAATACTTGTCAAATTACCTGTGTCAACCAGGATCCCCAAGAGGCAGCTATCTAGGAAAATCGATCAGGGTTTTATTGAGGGAAGCACTTACTGCCCCTCCTTAGACAGACATACTATGATAGGTGATTTTAAAATTGGCTAGAGCCAACCAGCCAGTAGGGAACTCCAACTCAAGATGCCCGTGTCCAAGAAATCCAAAGAGGTAGATCCAAACATTTGAAAGAAATGGTACCAGTGTAACTCTGGATATAGCAGGTAAACCTTCTCAGTGTTGGAGTATCCTTACTCTAACCTCTTTTCTGGGTGAGTTATCATCCTGTTCCTCAGTTTTAACTAATTATAGGCTAAGCTAAGTATAGGAGTTGTTAGTTCATGCACTGGGTATTTTAGGGCACCTACTATGTATCCTAAATTTACTCATATGACCCACCCATGTGTAAACAGCCAGATGAAGCCCTGGTCAAATCCTCAGGATTTAAAGTCTCTTCCAAAATAAGAACAAAACCAACCAACCAAATGAAAGAACCTACAATGTCAACACTACTGGGAAGATGCTGCTAATTGAATCAAATAGAAGAAACAGTTATTCTGAATGTATAATCCAGGTCATGTAAAGTTGGGAAACAATATTAAGAGCTACGACTGATCATGCATCCAATCAGAAAACATGTGAGATGTAAGGACATACATGGTCACTGTTAGCTAACTCGGCAGTCTATTCTTTAACCAGAAACCCTAGAAACAGGATACCCTGCATCATTAATACACAGAAAATGTTACATTTTGACCTTGTACATGCAATTTAAGAGGACTAATCTCTTGAGAGCTTAGTTACTTTCTCATTGCTGAGACACCATACCTTACATACATAACTGAAAGGAGGAAAGGTTTCAGTACATAGTTGGATGGCTCCAGGGCGGGGCTTTATGGAAGAGTGGTGTGGCAGAGGAGAAAGAACTCAAGGAAGGGCAGGCTGGAAGCAAGGACAGAAATCAAAGGAAGAGGAAGAGATAGACCTTTTCAGGCCACACCCCTGGTTACCCACCTTTCAACTAGGCTTGACCTCCCAAATAACATTTAGCTCAGGCTCAATGGACTAATCCACTGATATGTATCATATCCCTATGATCCAATTACCTCCCAAAAGCCACACCTATGAGCAAATGAGGCTTTATAGGAGGACATCTAGATATAAACCTTAACATTCTGTCCTTGACCCTCAAAAGACCTATATCCAACCTTTTATGCAAAAAGCATTTCAGTCCATGTTTATGAATTGCCAAAATCTTAACAGTTTCAGCATTGCTGGAAAGTCCAAGTCCAAAGCCTCCTCTGAGATTTAAGGCAAAGTCTTACCTGTGTGCTCCTGTAAAAATCAAAAAGAAAGTTAAACATTTCCGACATACAACGACACAGGGTAAACATTCCCATTCCAAATTGCAGAAATAGGAGGATAGAAATGGAACCAAAGTCAGACGAAAATCGAGCAGAGCAAATATCAAATCCTGTAGTTCCATGTCCAGCAGCCAGGGCAATCTATGGCAAGATGTTAACGCCAAAGGACTTGGGCAACCATGCCCCTACAATATTGTCAATGGTTGTAGGCTTCATGCCTCCTGTCTTCAGCAGTCTTTGCTCACTCCTTGCAGCTTACCTCAGATATTCTGTGTTCCTGGCTTTTCCAATATCCTGGAGTCTCCACTGTACTGGCTTCACCCTTAGGGCTTCACACACTGCCCTCTCACAGGCACACTGCCTGGTCTCCTAGGCCTTCTTCTGAAATCTGGGTGGAAGCTGCCCTGACCCCACAACTCTTAATTCTGCAGGCACGTAAACCTAACACCACGTGGAAGACACCAAGGTCTGCTGCCAGCTGGAGCAGTAGCTGAGCTCATTTGCATTTGCCAGTGGTTGCAGAAGAGTCTCAGTTTGTGGATGGCTGAGCACCTGGAAATGAGTCCCAGGGAATCAACTCACATTCTCTAGGCTACAGCCATTCTGGAACACAGTACCCTGGGACTCTTTTCTCAAAGCAAAGTCTTTCATATTTGCAATCCTGAGCCTGCAAAAGGGTAGAGTCCTGCAGTTTCTCCTGGTACCCTCGGGCCATTTTTCTATTGTCTTATTCCAAAGTACTTGTCTTCCTTTTAATGCTAACCTTTTCAGCAACCAAGTTCTCCTCTGCTCCATCTTTGCAGGCCCCAACTTTACCAGAGCTTTCTTCCTGACCAAACTCAAAACTTTTTAAATCATTCAGCTGAGCTGTCTGCTCTTAATTCTCAATGGTAGGGCTGGCTAACCGCCCCCAACAGCATCTACACCACAGCTGCAAGCATTACACTGTCTTGAAATTTCCTCTACCAGGTTAATTAGTCTGCCAATCTTACTCTCAGTCTCCTGCAGTCTCAGGACATGAGCAAAATGCAAACAAATTTTGTCAGACTATAACACACATGCCCTGGAGGCCAACTGCTGATGTAGTCCTTCCCAATTGAAAGCTCTGGAGCCTCATCTTTACTAGCTGATTTTTATCAGCATTCTGGTCTTCCAAATTCTCCCAGGAACCTTGGCTTACTGTGTTCTAGGGCTGCTGCTTCAGCTGGCATCTCTAAACCTTTCTAAACTTCTCCCACAAATCAGTTCTGAAGAAATTTGAACCAAACGGTGAGGCAGGGGTCATAGCAACGACCCTGTTCCTGGTACCAAAATCTGTCCTGGTTACTTTTCTCATCACTGAGACACAGTAGCTGACACCTACAACTAACTGGAGGAAAGGTGTAATTTGATTCCCAGTTTGTAGAGGTTTCAATCCATAGTTGGTTGGTTCCAAGGCAAGGTGGAATGGTAGAGGAGAAAGAACTCGTGGAATGGGGCAGGCAGGAAGTAGAGAGAGAAATCAAGAAAGGAAGAAGGAAGAGACAGATGCTGCCACACAACAGTGACCCACCTCTTCCAAGCAGGCTTCATCTTCCAAACCACATTTAGCTACAGGCTCATCAGTGGACTAATCCACTGGTAAGTATCACATGTCATGATCCAATTTGCTCCCCAAAGCTCCACCTATGAGCACATGAGGCTTTAGGGGACCATGCAGATATAAACCATAACAAAAGTCAAGTATAATTATTCAGAGTTCCTGTACACTAGCCAATGGTCAAAAGAGGTTGACCATTTGACCTCATGTTGAACTTCATTTCTATAATATTAAGGAAGTAAAAGCTGAAACACTGTATCAGACTACAAAAATGACTGAGAAGATCCAGTCTTACCTTGTGCTTGATGATGCAGTTCATGCATAGAAGATTTCACTGTAAGTTACAGAAAAATTAATTACAACTGCCAGGATAATTTAGTTACCAATAAAAAAGCATCTAATTACCAATGGGAAAAATTAGAAGTTTTAGGCATTGTACGTAAGCCACAAAGTATACTTGTTTACAGCTGAAATAAAAATTTTGTCTTCTGCCTATGGCCGAGGTATGTCAGGAGACAATTTCATTGTAAATTAATGGGCTGAATAAAAGGAAGTTTGCAAAGACATGTGTATAACAGTTGAGTTGTTTCAGTTTAAAAGGAATAAAGTAAATAATTATACTGGAATTTATTCAATTCTGGGCATCCTGCCATACAGGAAGGGTGTGTAATTACTGAAGCTAAGATATCCATGTAAAAATGAAGTAATATCAATAGGACACAGCTGGACTCCAAATTTCCTTGTTTTATCTTTAAAAATTAAGAATCGCTGGTTCTCATGTCAGTCTTTCATATTTAAGTACCATTTAAATTCATATGGACACAATGAAGGTAGAAATGTAACTTCCACAAAAGCCACAAAAATATCTTGAAAAGTGGCATTCTCTTTGAGAGCTCCACAAATGAGCAACATGACGATTCATACTCATCAAAGATAACAGTGTCTAATTCAGTACTGCACTAGAGTAAGAGGAGAACACAAAAATTCAGCAAGTTTTACCAAATCTCTTCTTTGCTTATCATTTTATGTTATCTAGGTTGGCCTTAACTTTAAACCTAGATTCTACAGCATCTTAATTCATGAACCAAAAGGAAGAGGATACGGTTTACAGAAGAACAATAGAATGGAAGTTAGAGAGCCTAAGGAATAGAGTCAAGATTACATACAGATCTCAGTTATTCAAGCACATTTACGGCAGAGGATACAAGAGTCTAATTCACACGTGTCATTTTATAGAAAACAAATGAACTCGTACCCTAAACAGAACTATGAAAACAGTTGTTAACCCTACCCATGATTGGCCAGATGGTCCTCTTTTAAAGAACATGTCCAAAACCTACAGCTCATATTCTATCACTTATACAAGTTCAGTGTACTTTACTAGCTGTTAACACCCTTCCAAGGCACTCAGCTCATTGCTTCCATCTGCTGATAAAGTGAGCCCTCTGACACACCGGACTAAGTGTCTTAGATTCAGGCTCCTCTGCAGCCAAAGGTGTGCTGTGTGCATTTCAAGGATGAACCAGAACCAGGACTGGGGATTTAGCTCAGTGGTTAGAGTGCTTGCCTTGCAAGTGCATGGTGCTGAGTTCGATCCCCAGCACCAAATAAAATAAAATAAAATAAAAAATAAATAAAATAAAAGGATGAATCAATCATTTTAGTCTAAGAGTTTCACTGCAGGAGGCAGGGCTCTCTGAAGGCACCACTTCCATCCATGTGTTTTTATGAAAGTAGTACATGTAAGACTCTAAGTTTGGCACTCACCAATATCAAGTTTTCCTGATATCTGAAAAGAATCAGGACACAACCCTTTCCTATAACTGTATTCATCTTGAACTCCTCAATCCCCTCTCCTAGCTACCCTAGGTCTGGGGCTAAACTCAGGGAGAGCTGAGCTACGTCCTCGGCTCTTTTTATTTATTTATTTTTCTTTTGTGACAGGGTCTTGCTCAGTTGCCCAAGCTGACCTCAAACTCATGATCCTTCTACCTCGGCCTGCAGATTACAGCCATGTGCCACCACACATTCCTGGGTTCTTACTAAGAACTGAGTTAGGAAGTGGACATTGCCAAATGATGAGCCTCATTACAGCCATCTGGTGGCTGGAGTCCAATGGCTAGTTCCTATAATTTCAGATTCAAGTCTAAAGATCTTCTTACTTTGTTATTTCCGTAGCTTGACTTTTTACTTCTCTTAAAGCATGATCCTTAACATTTCTTTAGCAGTTACCCATGCCACCTCCTATACATGACCCTGGTGGACAGCACCATTATAATCATATCCTTTTATTCCCTGCACTTAACTGTCAGCTAACTTGGACAGATGGGTGATTAAAGTTATATGCTATACCATTATTTGAGCATCATTGTGAAATAAAATTTTACTGTGTTCTATGCAGAGATTGAATTTAGTTCCTAGATCAGTATGGATATTGTACAATTTAAATTTGTCATAAAAACAAGAATGTACAGGTAGACAACAAGTTATCTAGGTGCTATCTGTGATACTGTCTTGCTCATGATGTTTCTGTGGATGTGGCTAAAAGTTCCATTATTTTCACAAAACAGCAAGTTGGAGACAAGGCAGTCTGACAGTATTATTTAACCATTTCCTCCCTGATCAATTGATTGTTAAAGAACAAATATATCCAAAGTGCTGGGAGAATAAAATCTACAACACATGCGTAAAACATTGCTGCCCTTAGGCAGCCAATTATACAAATCCAAAGAAGCATATGATTAAGAGTCACAGCAGATTTTATAAAGTGCTAAAGGAAAGAATAGAAAGTGCACTTCTGCTATTTGTGAAGGTTTTTTTCTATACCTGCACAAGTATGCAGCTATGTGACTAACAATGTGAAAGTTTTCCATTTCATTAGAGAAAGAGAAATGTAAATTCCAGCATTATACTAAGAACCAAAAACATCATCTTGCACTATATGACCCCAGAGAAAGCACAGCTAGTGGAAGAACACACTTCCTTGTTTGTAGGACACCTTAAACCCAGTATCAGATATCTAGGAGATTAATAGTTTATTAACATGTCTGCTACTGGTTGCTGGCCATTTCCTTCCTTACCACTCCCATGAATTACCCATGTGGAGCACAAGGTGTGATCAAAAATGTGGTGAATGCTTAATTTTTAAAAAAATTATCTCAGTAAAAGACACATTACCATTAATCCCCTCAAAATATTCCCTCTCACTTTGAACACATGTATCCCATCTTTCTTCCACATGCTAAAGCAGTTCTAGAAGTCCTCTTTCGCATCTTTAGTCACGCTGTTGTAGATGTCTTGAATTGATTCAAAATATTTACCTTTCATGGTCATTCTGACTCTGGAGAACAGCAGAAGTCCCATGGTGCCATATCTGGTAAATAAGTTAGAGGAGGACACAGCATAATGTTTTTACAAGCCTGCCTTTCTGTTGAATGGCACTCAGCAGTGGCATTCACCATTTTCTTTAAATCACACTTTTTTTTTTTTTGAGACAGAGTCATGCTGTGTAGTCTAGGATGGTCTTGAACTCACTATGTAGCCCAGGCTGCCCTCAAACTTGTGAGGATCTCCTGTCTCGGTCTCCTGAGTCCTGGGATTACAGGCATGTGCCACCTCGCTCAACTAATCACACTTCTTAAAGACACTCACAAAAGAGGATTTACTGTACGGAGCTGCTGCAAAAGTGGCAAGAATGATGGGATACGTGTGTTTAAAGCATGGGGGAGTATTTTGAGAGGGTTTAATGACAATGTACCTTTTACTGTAATAATTTTTCAATTTAAACATTCACCTCATACATATTTCGATTACACCTCATATATGTAATGTATTTTATACTGGCCTGGATTTACTTTACAGAAGAAGAGCCTCAAATTTTCCTACAAAGTTCAGATGAGTGTTAAAACATTTTATTTTGCAATTCTTTTTAACCAAGTGCCTTCAGCATGTTAATAAAATTTATTTTTGCATGTTCTATTTCATAACATACTATAAAACTGCTTTAGTTTGTGAGACTAGTAAGGTGAAGTTTTGAAAGTTTGATACTGTGCTTAAGTAAAATACTATCACAACATAATGGCTTCTCAATGTTCAGAAAGTATTTTGTCTTCTGACATCAATGGCCAAAAGGAGGCTCACTGATTCCTACACCGAACTTAAAAGCAGGACTATTGCACCCCGCAAGGAGAGCTTTTTCTTATCTAAACATGATGACAATGATAGCAATGTTAGCTATTATTAGGTATGAGGGACTGTTTGTAAGCACTTTACATGTAAACTTAATGCTCTCTGCAATTGTCATTATCCTCATATTAAAACTGAGGGAACTAAGGCACAGACAGAGAGGCTAAGGAAGTTTCCAAAGATCACATAGTAAGCAGAGAAATCAGGATAGAAAATGAGGCCACCTGCCCACTGCCCACTTGCACTGAAGGGTGGGTCCCTTCCTTCTGTATCCCAGTAAGACACCTAGGGATACTGCTCTACCAAACCTGGACTGTCCTTTGAGATCAGCACAGCTGATGCCATCACTCCATGGTTTTCAATGAGGCATGGCAGTCAGAGTTTTCATTTTTTTAAGCAATTACACATTTCAGCTAAGAGTATTGCTCTTCTGATATCCATTATCAACATTAACTATTCTACTTGAGTGTAAAATGTAGGATATGAGTGTCAGTCTAACTAGTATTTTAACGTTAAACCTAAGGTTAATAGTAATTAGCTTCCTTATTCACATCTAACTTTTTGGTGCTCTAATCCATAGCACAGATCATAAGGAATGATATATTTCAGGACAGCTGTAAGAATTTTTTATTTCAACTATATGTTGTCTCATACCACAAAAATTCTATAGGAGTTGGGATTAGCTATTTAAAACCAGGCATGTATCTTTGAACAAGAGATAGACATAGTGTTCTGGGTTGAAAGAGTACAGGGCTGAGTATCAAGCACTGACAATTTTTAAAAGAAATTAAGTATGAAACTGCAAATGTGTACTAAATGACTCAAAGTCCTCAGGACAGGAACAGAAACAAAGACTACAGCACATCTGGGCAATCCTTGCAGTAAGGAACACAAATGTCTATAGATGTTTGCTACATGGAGAAACTGGAATCTTTGCCCATATTTTCCTCAACACACAGGGTATCTAGCCTCAAGGTACAAATACAAAATTTCCTTTGCTATATTTACTCACATAGTTTCTAGTTTTAAGTTGGTTCTGGGCATTCTGATACATTTACCATCATATTTCATCAAAACATAGTTTATACTAAGAACCCCAAGTAAATTAGAGTATATTTATGTTATAGCCCCTTCCATCCAACTCCCAACTATGGAGGGATCAAGGAAGAGAGTCCTTTTTTCTTTGCTGGGACTGGTAGACGATTCCATAGTTGGCGAAAGATGAAAACCACAGTGACTTCAGTTTTCTTGTGTCTTAAATTATCAGTTTGTGGAATCCTTAAAAATTTCAAATTTCAATAAGAAAAAAATATTTGGACACTCTGTTACTAGAATAAGTTGTGAAGTTATTTTTTCTTAAAATCACAGCTCTAATATCAGGTATGTGAAATAGGTATGGAATAATCTTTCCATGCCACTTTTCCAGTTTAAACTATGGTAAAATAATAAAGTATTAAATATTCCTTCACCATTGTCATCTTTAGTAACTTCAGCTACTGATACTGATTTAAAAGAACATTCCAGAAAATATGCAACACTTACTTCATCTTTCTTGAGAGACACCTATTTGTTTAACAGTAAGATTTTTTTAAAAATTAGATTACTTCAGCTGAATAACTTTCACATGTAACAGATAATTTTTTGGGTTAAGGAGGCAGAAAAAACTATCAGTAGATCTTTAAAATTACAGTTATCTTATTAAGCTTTTAAACCTTAAGAAATTAAATTCCAGAATTCCAATTTCTCTAAGCATCACAGACCTAATTTAGAAGTTTACTTAGATCTAAAGGATATTAGTGCCTTAAAAAATAAACATAAACATGACACGGAAGCAAACTGGCACAGTTTGACAAGTTTTAGAACATTAGCTCACAAATGAATATAGTTGGATTCAGACAAACACACAAATACAGCTTTCATCCGAAAGTCACAGAGACAACCCTAATACCTATGTTAAAATGCTCAAAATACCTAAGGCTATCACAGGCCTCAGGTTGCCAGAGCCCTGACAGAAGGCAGCACCGTAAAACACGCTGTACAAGCTTTGCGTGCATGCACACACTCCGCAATGTGGGGGAGACAGAGACACCAATCACCATCGATATTGTCCTTACTTGCAGATGCACAAGTATCCTGCATGTTCCGATTCTGACTGGCACCTGGAGCAGCTCTACATGCCAGTCATCCCAATGTACTCAGGGGTGTAAACACCTTATAATTAGAAAACGTGAAGGCATCAAGGGCATTAGACAAATTTAAAAACACATCCAAAGATTAATTTTTAAAGTCATTGAAGAAATAATTCATTGTACATTTCAATAAAAGGATGTACCTGCTCCTTCACGGAAGCTAGAATAGTGGTGGCTGTGGTCTCGGGTTCCATGCCTGGGCCAGTGGAGGCAGCTTCCTGGTGGGTCTGTGGTTGCCCCTCCTCCACCAGTGAGGCCTGCTCAGGAGCTGGCATTCCTCCTGCAATCAAGCAGGCAAAGGGTTAATACTTTCTCCCAAGCTCCTGCAGAGGCTGAGGCTGTGCAGAGGGCTCCCAGAGCTACTACAGTGGACTTCTATGGGGGCGATCACAACTTCTGACAGCTGTTTGATTTCTGAAAGGCAACATCTAGGGCCACAAGGATGGCTAGTACTACTAAAACTAAAAATAACAATGAAATATAAAAAATACTTAGGCAATATTAAACAACATAAAGGTAGAAAATGACACTAAAAATGTTGTAGAGGGGGGCTCGTTATTTAAAAAATAGTAAGATTAGTAAGTTGTCCGACTCTGGTTAAGTGACTATGTTTTCTAAACAGATAACCAATAAATATGATTAACTTACGAGGAAACTAAATAATAAACACTCTAGGTTACTACAAGAGCCGGTTTTCAGAGATGTACACAAAAAAGACATGCACAAACATTAATTGACAGAAGGAAGAATGCTTTATTAATAATAGAAGCAGC
Organism: Hystrix cristata; assembly: GCA_004026905.1. Lineage (NCBI taxonomy): Eukaryota > Metazoa > Chordata > Mammalia > Rodentia > Hystricidae > Hystrix > Hystrix cristata. The sequence continues at coordinate 145,115 of PVJO010001807.1, read as the reverse complement.
CTACACAATAGCAAAATAAAGACAGAAATGCAAGAACGGCTTAAAAATAAGCACATAAAAGTCTGCAGTACTTAAAAGACATGCAATGCCTTAGTAACTAGCAACGAGGATACCCCTGGTGGGATCGGATCTTACAGTTAACTTGGGTTCCTTAGTGGAGTATGATATACCATAAATGACAACGGCTATGGAAATAGCACTGAAAAGAGATCTATTTTTCAGGTCCACAGCTTGAGACAGAATAGGTGCTTAGCAGGAAAATTGAGTCTCTACTAGAATAACACTTTCTCTTTGTAAGGAGATTTACTGACCAGATACAGTATTTTACAATTTTGAAAAATAGAAGAAAAAGTCCACATATAGTACAAATATTTTTTAACAGCTTGTTTACATGTCAGTCTCTATAATACAACTGTCTCCTTGAGAGCATGGCCTACATCACACCATGAAACTAACCTAGTGCTGGCATATGTAATAGGTACTCAGTCTTTGCTGAATACATCAGTATATGAATGATGACATCTTTTCACTGTCTCATTCCAGTCATTTGGCAAATCCCAAGTCCCAGGATACCCAGAAGACCCTATCTATTCATTTAGATGTGCTACACCTTATACTTATAAAGGGACATTTGAGGCCATGAATATTTTTTCAACATTCTTCATAGATCCTAAAAATTACTCTATTTCAGTTTCTTACCAATTAATAACCTACAGTGTTCAAATTCTATACTTTGATCTGAAAATATCAGTCCGTCATCTATTTTCAAAAACATAAAAGGGAGATGCACATACCACATAAGCTCCCATCCTATTCCTCACTTTCCTGACGTCCAGGTTTGAGCAGAGAGTTTAGGTTTGAGGTTTCTACTGGTGATAGTTTTATTCTCGCTATATTAATAGACATAAATGGAGAATGGGTCTGGTGGTTTTATTTGTGTTTTTCTCTCTGACTCCAGCCTCATAAATTCACATGCCTGCTCCAGCAGCTGAATTCTCTAACTCCCAATTTCATGGAGTACACAAGTGGACCCTAATTTGCAAGAAGGAAGATCTTCTCTAGTGGGAATGGGAGGAGGAGTTTCAGGCTTGGAATAAGCAGGCTTAGGATAAAAATCTCTGTGGCATGGCCAGGCGTGGTGCCTCATGCCTGTAATTCCAGCACTTGGGAAGGTGAGGCAGGAGGATCATTGTGAGTTCGAGGCCAGCTTGGGCTAAATCATGAGTTCAAGGTCGGCCTGCATTACACAGTGAGACCCTCTCTCAAAAAGCCAAACAAAACAAAAAAATCTAGGTTCCCTGAAACAAGTTAACACTCCTCTCAGGTCCACTTTCCTCACTAATGAAAATGGCCTTAATAATTTTTTACAAACAAAATGGAATAGTTCTATGACAATTTTTATTTTTTAAGTTTAGGTGGTATGCTTACTGAGATGCAAAACACACTTAAAAATGTCTATTAGAAAAAGCCTGCTTATTAAAGATGAAATAAAAGGTCTACAAAGAAAAAATTGCTACATATAGTCCTAGATTAACATTTAAGGAAAGATAGAAAAGTATTCTATGCCATTGAAAAAAAAAATCACACACCTTAAAATTAGCAGATAGTTGCAAAGAACAAAAATGTTACTATGCAACAGTGAAACAATGCCAAAACCCCCAAATTTTAAATGTCAAGAGTATAATGTGAAACAACCAATGAGTGAGAAGAAAAAGGGGAGAAAAAGTTCAGTGAGAAAAAGAGAAAGGGAGAAAAGGAAATGTCTTTGGAAACGTATTCATTCTTACTAATAGGAAGAGTCATAGTGCTTAAAGAAAGACATAGGATTACATTCCTGCAATGGTATCACTGCATCATACTTTCACAGTATTAATTTGGTGACCTTGGTAATCAATGAAATGAAACAAACATTTTCTTAGTATCACTGTGCCTTCGTGCTATGCAGGGTGATAAGGGGACACAGGCAGAAGGCAGATGTGGCTCATTACCTAGCTGATGCAGCAAAATAGGAACCAGGTCAAGGTAAAGTACAGAAAGATGAATATGATGATATAACAATACTAAATTCAATAGAAAGAGGCTCAGAGAGTGTATAAATTTGTAAAGGAATCTTCTGTAATGTTTAAAAAAAAAGCAGGAAAGTCGGTTTTCACAGGCATGATGTTTTATTCTTTGATTCCTCAATGACTAGGACAGTGGTGGTGAACCTATGGCACACATGCTACAGCAGGCTGTTTGTATCACTGAAAGTTCTAGCAGATTCACTATCACAGGTTTGCTAGGATACATCACAAACAATCAGAAACACTAAGTGAATCAAGACAAGGCTGGTGAAGAGTGAAGACAATGGTACACATTCGTTATTGAAAGTAAGACTGCCCTTATCTCTGGAATAGTCCCCAAATACCATAACCAACAGGGAGAAATGGAGGGTTACCAGGATACAGACAGGTTATAAACCCTTTAAGGTTTTCTTTCCATTTTTCTTATAGTTCTTATACTTGTAGATCATTAAATGAGCTGAAAGGAATCAAGGTAAGTAAATCTGAAGACAGAGGTTGAATCTTGTTTTTATCAAATACAGGGGTGAATAGTCATTAATGATTAGGGTCACAGAATATCACTACTTTTCCTATTGGCAAGGAAAAAAAGGAATGAGATAGTGACAAAATAGGCCTTGGATTTATTTCCCTCAGGGACCACAACTTGCCCAATTTGAGTGACCAGTCTGGAGACATGAGAAAGCTTACAAGCAGGCTGCCAAACCAGTTTGAGGGTTCTCCAGAGAATCGCTGAGAATAGAAGACATGGCAGAAAAAATAGGAGGAGGAAAATGCCATGGCTGTATTTAGAAAATGGGAAGGTAGACTCTTCACATTACAAACTATACAGCTAGACAAGATCTTGGGCAAGATTCTCAACAGGATGTTATCCAAGAGTGATTTGTGGGAACCAAAAAGAGGCATACCAAAGAAAAGTCACACTCAGCTGGTCTAATTTCTCTTTTTGGCAGGGTAACCATAGAAATGCACTGTGTCAAAGCTCTAGTGAGGCATGTACGATATTAGAAGTTCCCCATGACACTATAATTAACATAGAAATGGGGCCGAAATAAGGGTAACTGCTGACTCGAACAATCTATAAATATCTAAATGAACTATATCAACCTATTAAGGTTTCTAATGCAATCTGAGTTCTGACCTTTACCCAATCCTAACCAACAACTTTAACCATAATAATACACAAAACACACCCAGAGTTTGCAATAATTAAAAATATTGCATTTAGCAGATGACAAAATACAAAAAAATGTATTACTATGCTGCAGGTAATGAACTGCCTTGAATGAGACAAAAACAGGATAAATGCAGAGTCCTGTACTTAGTTAGATTAGCAGCATTTTAGGAAAAAAGATGAGTATTTTAGGCTCAAGAGTAATGTGAGTGAACCAAAAGTTAAGGTGATTCTATGCTGTGTCGGTATAAATATGTAAGATAATTAGATATGATCTTCCCTCAGCACATCACTTCCAGTAGTGGGTGGCACATTCATGGGAATGGAGAGTGAATTCATTCCGGAGAGTGAATTCATTCCAGAGGGTATGAATGGGGTGCTGAAGGGATTCACTTTTATTATTTCCAGGTATGGATGGAGATGAAATGAGTAACACAGCTCCTATTCTTTATAAACTCAAAGCTTGGTAGGAGGCAGGACAGACAGTGGAAGAAGAGAAAGTCTGACTTGACAAAAAGGCCTGTTTAGGCAAGTAAATCCCACAAATTTCTGAAGGACGGCCACTGCCAAGCAAGATTAGATGCTTGGTTACAATCCCAGAGCTGGACTAAAAACCAATACCTTTGTAACAAATGTGTTTTATCCTATGTTATTACAGTTTTAATATTTTAATAAACCCTGGTTAATGGTATATTACTTTGAATTAAAATTAAAGGTTGAAAACACAAAAGAAAACTCAAGGAAGTGTTTTCTTTTTATCTCAAGAGCTTTAAAAAAAAAAAAAAAAAGGGGCTGATTGCCTCTGAAGGCGTCACATTCCCCAACAGGAGAGGTTTGCAGTCTCGGTGTGGATGATTACAGACGGTATAAAAGGGATGCTGCCTGGGTGTGTGTTAGAAGTAGGAAACTTTAAACTTTCTAAATCTTGAGGTTGGCACTAAGATAGACATTTCTACATTCTGAATTGTTGTGAATGTTCCTCAAGAGTCTTTAGAATGTTGTCTACTGCACCATACTGTCTCTGTTGACAGGTACCTGAAAACCAGGAGGCTGGGCTTTTGCTGCGGGAATGGTGGAAACAGCCCTGGTTATTTGTCTGTTTGGCTGTATACAGCTCAGAAATGAACCTGTGATCAACTCTTACACATGTGGGTATGCATACCTATGTTCTCATTTTACTTACTAAATTTCTTCTTTGGTCAGTTTCTCTATCACATTGCTGGACTGTATTCTTTTGAGCCTTCTAAAACACTCTTCGGAGGAAGGCTGCCTATGAATAATTGTGCTTCTATTATAATTTAAGACCAAAGACAAAGAAGCTTGTAGGTGAAACTCTTAGTATAATGTGTGTGCACAGGCACGTATGCACAGATCTTAATTTTACACAGAACTATCACCGAACAATAAGCCATTTTTATGGTCACATATATCTTAGTGTGATTTTCTTTAGAAGTTATACATGTAATATAGGGTACAATTTATAATCCAACATACATAATCCCTCTTATCACAGATGATGCTAATCTACAAAATCATCTCTGTGTCAAATTTTTGAGATGGAAGATCAAATAAATACTGTATCTTCCTCTACTTATTCTCTTGTATTCTTTTTGGTGCTAGGGATCAAATTCAGGGCTTTGTGCTGGCAAGGCAAGCACTCTAACCACTGAGCTAAATTCCCAGCCCCTCTCTTCTATTCTTATTGATAATTTTTGGCCAAAATATAGTAGGGATACATTGCTTCATTTTATCCAGTAAAGTAAGTTGAACTGTATGTGTTTTTTTTTCTTTCCTTTTTGAGTTGATACTCTGGAGTACAAAACACCTTTCGGGACTTCATTTAGATACCTGGGAAGGCTGGGGATTTAGCTCAGTGATTACAGTGCTTGCTTTGAAAGCACAAGTCCCTGGGTTTGATCCTCAACACAAAACAAACAAACAAACAAACAAACAAAAACCTCAGGAAAATGTTATCTTGATGAGAATCACAACTTAAAATTCATAGAACAAAATAATGATGCTTGAAAACAAATTTTAAAAAAGGACAAAAAAGTATAAATATTCAAATTTGATTTAAAATATAAAGAAACAATGTAGGATAATAAAAAGTTTAAGCATTGGATGAACAAAATATTTTAGTCGCAAACACAAAAAAATACTGAAAGTATTATTATATAGCAAATACAAGTCTCTCTTTGCTTTAATTACAATGAAAGTAAAAGAGATACAGTATTACAAAAGAAAACAATGAAGTATAGCACTGGGAAATTAAGAATATGCCTGTAAAATATCTTCAAAACCATATAGAATCTCATCTAGAATTGTAAAAGGAGCACTAAATAAACTTTTCACAGTTACTTTTTAAAAATATCCTAGAAATAGAAAGAGTAACAAAATCTGCAACTTTTAGGAGGATTAGAGGTAGTTAACCTTCTAATCGTTCATTTCATCCAAAAACTGCATATTTATTGGCAAGAATTCGTATAGAATGGAGCTGTATGTCAAATAATTCGGTAATTCTAGAGACTAAGCTATGCACAGCGAAGTGTTTTGATTTATGAATTAATTTATTTTTACACTTCAAAGATCATTGCAAGATAATCTGATTTTTACAAAGTAAAAGGTATGAATATGGCATTTCAAAAAAGAAGATTGAGTAAATGACCACCAGTGAGGTACTCAACCTTATTAGTAATTAGAAAATTGAAAATTAATACTACAACAAAATCCAGTACACAATCACCAGAACAGCAAATCATTTAACTTTAAATTCTGGTGAAGATGAAGAAAAATGGTAACTGTCATATGCTGCTAATAAGCATGTAAACAGGACCACCACTGTGGAAAAATTTTGGCATTTCAAGTACAACTAGTGACTCACACATATCCAGTAGCCTAGTAATCCCATCCCTAATTAAGTAGACGTTCTTGTCCATGAGCACCTGCAAAGATGTTCATGGTAGCACTCTGTAAAAGTCATAAGCTGTAAACAATTCCAGTGGCCATTAACAGTAGAATGGACAAATAACATAACATTGTAGTATATTCATGCAATGTATTTCACCAAAGCTATACATCTACCACAACTCTGTATCTCTCTCACAACCATAATGCTAAATATAAGAAGCAAGTTGCAAAAGAATATAAATTATTGCTTTATATCATTTGCAATTAAGAGATGGTAAACCACATCAAACCTCAATTGTTCCAATAAAACATTTGTTTTCATAATTAGTTTTTCATATCAAATGCTGATATTAGCAAAGATTAACAAAATTACTAGTATAGCACATATGGAGATTTAGGAATATGATATGTGAGTAATTTAGGAATAATTGATTTAGGAATAACTGATTCCTAAATCAATTGATTTAGGAATAATTGATTTGTGAATTCTAAAGGCAATAAAAAGAAAGTAAAATTATTTAAGAACTTGGGTATTTAATAGTTATAAAGTCTGTTAAAAATGAGAAAAGTACATAATTCAGTAACAAAGTATCTTATATAGTGCTTGTCTTTTTAGCTCATGGCATTGGATTTCCCTTCTACATGGACAAGCCAAATTATATTCTAAAGCCTTGAAATGCATACTAGGTGGCCTGACCAATCATAACCTGTAAGTTCTGAGTTAGATTTCTATTCAAATTATAAATTATTTGTAACTTTAAATATTCAATTTAAAATTCAAAATGAAGTTCTTAAGGTTGGTAGGTTTGGGAAGTGGTGGAGAATAAGTTTCCTCTAGAAAATCTCTAAGCATGTTGTTATTTAAAGGGTGACCTATGTACCAATTCACTGGTAGCTCCCCAGAACTTACAGGAGATACAGAATTTCAGGGCTGGCCCAGAGCCTTTGTGTGAATAAATCAACAATAACACTTCAACACTTCCTTTCCTTCCCCCAAGCAGTGCTGAGGACCAAACCCAGGGTACCTCACACACAATAGGTAAGTGCTCTACCACTGGACTTCACCTTTAGTCTCTCAACACTTATTTGACCACAGACCCAAAACTTTTCTTGCAGGTCATCTATTAATATTCTAAGGTACATACTTTGGGAAATCTTATAATAGTCATTATCATTAATGAGCATATGTAGTGGGAAAGAGATACTGTTCTGCCTGTCACAAAACTTGGCTCTAACATTTTCAACAGTGTCGGTCTACTAAAAGAAAAAGATTAAGCACTATGAAGAAAATGGTATAAAAAAATTTAACCTCTTTTTGGTAAAGATTCTTGCAAACAAAATTAAACATGAAATTGTTTTGGCTGTAAGACACGTACTAATTTCTTGAAAAACCTGGTTTCTACTTGAAGAAACAAATGATTTTTCCAGAAAAAGAACCCAGCCTGCTCTAGGCCATGTGCAGCTTTTAATTCTTTTTCTTCATGCATTTTTCATGAACATTCATGTGGAATTAGATTAAGTGTACAGTACACACTGGTACTTTGGTCGGGCAAATCAACTCCCCACTCTGGGGTATCTAACAACTTTTGCCTAAAACATGTCTAGTTTAAAACAGATGCTAATTTATAAAGTGCTTTACTGGAAGCACAAGTAAAAAAGGAATGCTAACAGTTTTGAACTGCAGTAGCATATAAACATCGGTTGTTTATACACGTGTTTAAATTCTTTTAATAAAGCTGATTGAAGCAAATGATGCATCCAGTGATTTTCAGTTTTTAAAGTAGCTCTTTTCACTAATACACAAAACCTTAAACATCAAAAGGTATCAAGAAAGCACTGTAGATTAACAATTGCAATAACGTTCTTCCTTCCCTTGTCTTTAGTAAGTTAAAGCCAAAGGAATGATCATTATCTTTCAGTCTCTTTCATTCAAGCTTAGACTCTATATGCTTAATACTGTATTTTGTTTTCAAGGAGCTAAACACAGTTTCACACTTAACATCTCCAAACAGCTTTCTGAAGAAAGCATAAGAAAAAATATCGACTGTTATGGACAGAGCTTCTAGAATTTTGATGCTCTCAGAACAAGAAATGTAGCAAACTGTAATTTCCTTTTTTTTTTTTTTTTTTTTTTTGTACTCCCACAACTGTACCCTATAGATTCAGGGACAATTTTCATCTCAATCACCACTGTATTTTCAGCACCTAGGAAAGTGCTTGAAAAATCGTAGGTGTTCAGTTAAGTTCTGTTCAGTGCAAGGCAAGACTAAATGAAGAAAAACAATATCTACATGTTTCATTGATAAAACTAGGCAGTGCTAGCTTTTGTGACCATTAAGATGATGAAAGAGCTCACAGTTTATCAGGAAGAAAAGGAATAAAAATAATGTGATAAAAGCAATTGCAAGGTTGGGGATTTAGCTCAAGTGGTAGAGTGCTTGCCCAGCAAGCGTGAGGCCCTGAGTTTGATCCCCAGTACCAAAAAAAAAGAGCAATTGCAAAGATGGATAAAACATACTACAGTAGCAGTGAGATGAAATCAGCTTGGAATGTGGCAAGAGGTTCACCAAACAAGATGAGAGTTACTATAAAAAGACAGAGGCAAAGTAGGCATGGTGGCACACATCTGCACCCCAGCAGTTGGGAGACTGAGGCAAGAGGATCACTTGGAGTTCAAGGTCAGCCTGGGCTACACAGTGAGTTCAAGGCCAGCCTGGACTACATAATGAGACACTTAGTTCTCAAAACACCAAACAAACAAAAAACCACAGAGGCATAAAACTTCACAATGTGTTGCATAGAGAGAATGTTAACAGTCTAAGATTGAGGTGGAGGAAAGGAAAGAAAAAGAACAGAAATAAAGGAAGAAAATGCTAGAGATGAGAGAATAAGGAACCATGGGGGCAGATGGATCATCCACATAAATTTTAATATGGCTTGTGATGGTGAATGTTGAGACAAAGAGTTAAAACTCAAACAGGTGCCAATCCCTGGTACTAATGTGACCTGTAGTTAGATAACATTGATAAGGAGTCAAAGGAGAGTAAAAGCTAGATGGTGTCAACTTCAGAGAGAACTAGAGAAATGTCTGAAAGGCCAGGTGAACAGCTCGACAGTAACTCAACTGTGGGGAAAAGACTTCAACAACAACCAAAACCCACAAATCATACAGAATCAACATGCGAAAACAATTATTCTTCTATCCTTCATGTGCCACATTCATGGAAAATACACTAATGAATTTAATCCTAAGAAACCTTGTCTTTCACTGTCCAAGTGACCATTAATGAAATTAAAAAGATATACTTGGGTACTATCACCCTCTTTACTTCAATATAATCACAGATCACATTCAGACACAATAGGGAGCTGCTCTTAAACCCCAAGACAGATGAAAATTTAAAAAAAAAATTAGTATAAGATTGGATATGAGCAGAAATAAATGGATTCAGTAAAATATCCCACTTAAGAGATCTGCAAACTATAATCAAGAAACAAACCATAATATCCAGACCAAAATCAGAATATAACTATGATCCACCATGCATAATTGCCATCAGAAATGGAGAAGGGGGCAGAGTACTAGGCATAAGAAAGGAAAACTTGGGGTTCCCACACTGTCTGGGGAAGTAAAACAGGTGCAGAATTATCTTCACACAGGTACAGGGATGGTCCTGAGATTAAATATTTCTTGCAACTGTCTCTTCCTCTGTTAGGCTTCTAGGCTCAATATGGCAAGTTCCTGATCCAGGAAAGTCTGTTTAGCACACATAATATAGTAGCAATTCTGAATGAGGAATTAGTGTCTGGCTTAGTATTACTACTAGTTCTCAGAACTGTGTCACTGACGACAGCCTTGGGACTGCAGTGATTTCAGAGTTTTGTGATGCAATTTTGGGGAGGCCTGTTGCTACCACTAGTTGTCCTTCCTAGAGGACAATCTAGCTGCATAGTCAATGGCCCAATTAGGAATTTTAAAGAAGGTTAACACAAAACCTATAGAATGAAAAGGCTAGTCAGCATGAGTAACAAATGTCTAAAACATGCTGAAAACAACTATATACACAATGAGAAATGTATACACTGCGCTGGTAGAGTAAGTGCTCTGTAGACATGGGTACCCTGCAGCTTGCCAGTCAGAATCTGTTCCACCTGACACAGCCGCCTAAGAATAGTTTACACGCCATGAACCTCGACCATGGTGCCTCAGCTGCTATGCTCCTGCATTACACTGCTGCCATGTTAACTGAACTCTTTCAATATTTGCTGGTTTAAATCATCTTTTAAGAGTGATGCCTTAATTCTGGGGTATTTTTTAGGTCTAATTATTTGTTTTAAAATTTTGCTTTCACAAAACTGTGTATTTAAACTTCATCAAAAGTGTAAACAATTTTAATACCACGACCCAGGATAACATGGATCAGTATTCCAAATATAATATCCAGAAACCACTGGCAATTATCCCTGTTTTGTACATTTTTTTTTTTTTTGGTTTTGTTTTTTTTTTTTTCTTTTTGTGGTGCCGGGGATCGAACTCAGGCCCTTGTGCTTGCAAGGCAAGCACTCTAATCACTGAGCTAAATCCCCAGCCCTGTTTTGTACATTTTTAAATAAAGTTTGTCTTCATTCAGATAAGAGTGTTTGGGGGAGATAGGGAAGGGGACCGAGAGATGGAGCGGGGAGGGAAGGTAAAGGGAAGGAGAAGTAAAAGGAATTAAGATGTGTTATGTGCACGAACCAACTCCCCATGACGAATGTAATCATTATGTTCTGTAAACATGCACTAAAAATTTTTTTAAATTAAAAAAAATAATAGTACTTCATGTGTTTCTAGTCTGGTCACCCCAGGAACACAGATACATGTTTTGCATACATAATTATACAGATAGAGAACTATGGTCCGATTGTCACTTAGCCACCAAATAAGCTTCTCCCTAAACAAGGTATACCACAATATTTTAAAAAATTGAGCAATCATTTGTACTGCACCACTTTTACTGCCTTTAACCCTACATATTTTGTACATTTTCCTGAAGACTTTTTTTCCCTAAAGGCCCAACAAAGCAGACTCAGAACAGGATATCACGAGCAGCTTCTGTTAGGATGTGGTCCTATCTCATCTGTAGAGATTAAAAGGCGTGTCCCAGCCAGAGAAAAGATAAATGTCTTCTGTATAAAAACCTGTGCAAAAATATAATTGTAGCATAAAAATGTTTCACTTTGACAATGTCTTTCTGAATGTTGGTTGGTCTCTGTATCTCTCTGATAATACAATTTGTCACTGCTTTCCAGAAGGAACTCTCTTCGGGTGACACAGTTAATGAGCATATTTAATTCATAAGATAAATAATACATTAGAATTTTAAAGTTAAAACAAATTCTCCAAGTTACTCATTTCTTCCAAAGAGTAGAACATTAGTTTGTTTTGAAGTTCTGGTAAATCACAGCATTTACATAAAACTGTGCTTTTAAAATTAACCAAAAAGGACCCTTTTGATCATAATTATACCATGTACAGAAAATAAAAAAGCATTAATGTAAAGCCTTGGAAAAGGCTCTGTGCTGCTTGGTAACACGATCTTAGAGGTGTCTTCCATGGGTTTGCAAACTTTTGTATGCTCCTTCTTGCCCCCATCTCTCTGAAGGGTCTTCCCTCACCTGACTCAGGCTCACAGAGGGCCTCTTCGTCTGCTAGAATTGAGCTGCACTTGGAGAATGGTGAAAGTGGGCCAGGGGATAGCTCAGTGGTAGAGTGTGTTCCTAGCATGTGGCAAAGCTCTGGGTTCAATCCTCAGCAGAGAGGGAGAGGGGGAGATGAGGGATCAGGGATACCAGTAGAGAGAGAGAGAGATCACAAAACAAATCAGAGGCAAAAGGTAGGTGCAAATTTGGAAGGCTTCCCTCTGTATCTGCTTGCCCCAAATGATGGTAGGCATTGCTGCTGGCAGCAGTTCCCTGCAGCACAGCCACCCTGGGTGGGTCTCTTCTCATGCCTTCAAGCAGCTCTTGCAGTTGGGGAAGTGGACTCAGCTCCTCGGCCCCATCCCACCCCAAGCTTCAGCCTGTTCTCACTGTCTTTTCAAGTCCACAAGCAAGAGTAAACCGAAGTTGACTGCTACCCACACCCCCCAGAGCACCAAGCTATTGCTCCCTTTCACACACAATTCATAAGTGCCTCATTCATACAAATGTGTTCCTCAATGCATTCTGGAATTGCTTCTTTGCTTGTTTTAGATAACTCACTCCTCTAATTTAACCAACCTAGGTCAAGTATTAACACACAATGCTCATCTTCACCAACTTGCTAGTACTCTTTAAAATATCTTCTCATCCACTTAAATTTAAGTTTATTGAAACCAGGATCCCTGTCCTCTGTATTTTCTACAGTGTCTAACACGTGTGCTGAGGCATTTAATAAAATGTCTGCTGACAGAACTGGTTTTACTCTTTGAGGAATTGAAAAAAGAAACTGGCACTGTACTACTGCACTTACAGAAAAATGTTTAATGAATTAGATTGCTCATATTCAGACACAAAGAACCACTGAACAACCTGCTTCCTTAAAGAAGTCTTTTGTTCATTAGTTGGCAATAAAAATGTCAGAAAGAATCAGATTTCATCTTTAATCTTCCTACTTGGGTAACTTGCTTCTTTTCAGGTGAGGGCTTTGGATTTCGTTAAGTAAAAATTTAGAAAATAGCCACAAGTCAGGGAAGTTACATTCCACTGCCAGGAGTGAACATAAACTATATTACAACTTGGTCACACTAGTACTTCTAAATTCTCACCTGCATAGTGTATAAGTGATCCTGTGAATCAGAGCTATCATTCCAGCAGCTATCTGAAAAGCTTAATATTAAAGTATTGATTATGTCTCAGTGTACTGAAACATCACCTGACCAGGGTAAATGAGCAGGAAAAGGAAAAGACTGCATTATTTCACATTTTTAAAACATATTTTTGTTGCTGCTAATAAAAATACAGATATACATGCCCCAATTTAAAGAAATCAAATGCAGTATTTGATTACTGCATACATACTAAGAGTATGTAAAACTACCTCAAAGATTTAACTATGTTTGCATCTCTTATAATTGTTACTTCTTAATTTTTTTAGGCTTCATTTATTCAGAATGCAAAGAAAACTTCACTCTAGCAAACTGAAATGATTACAAATTCATATTAGAACTTAAATTAATGTGATATCATAAAAGCTCCAAAAGCAAATATTTTCAGTTTAACAGATTTAGAGGGTCTCTAATGCATTTTTCTACCATTTTAATTCTTTTCTTACTTATACATTTGAAGACAATAAACTGTAATTTGAAACTCATTGACAGGTAGATACTTTTCTTAGATATTGAAGAAAGTCTATCTAATTTCTTTGAAAGGTAGAATATGTACCAATAAAGTATGGCATTACAAAGTATAAATAATTAACGCCTAATAAATATTTAGAAACCTGGCAGTGCAAAGAAAGAGAACACATGTTAGATGACTTTCCACAGCCACCCACGAGTCTCTCCACAATTTAGGTTATGGTACGAATATGAAAGTCTGATGCCCAATCAGCTTACTAGGATTATAAAGGCAGTGTCAAAAGTACCATCTGTGCACTCAGAAGTATATATGCTCACAACTCTTAAGAATTACAGCAACATATATAATCTTGAACATTAGAGGTAGCATGGTAAATAAGACATTTAATTTAATGTCTGGTGAAGATGGAGCAAGCTGGCACTTTGATGGGATAGGAAAAAAAGCTGAAAAGGCAATCTGTTCATTTTACAGCCCAATAATTTTCTCCTCTTTCTGAGTCACTACTACTACTCTGAGAGCAGCTGGATCTCTCAGCATCAATTTTCTATCTTTATATCAATTATAAACTATTACAAAACCCATACTAATATTGTCTGCAGAAATACGGAATCGCCCAGGATGCCCAGGACTTTGCCTCACCGGCACCTTTATTTCTATTTTCAATGTCACGTGGAATGTCTAAAGGATGAAATGCTTTTTGTAGGAGGAGAACTGGACATACTTATTACAGGAGAAAGGCAACAGCCATCCTGTGGCAGAGTCATAATAAGCAGAAGTGAAGAAGGCCACTATAGGAGATGGAGCTGGAAACTTCAATCACAGACAGAAACTCACCACAGAGAGCAATAGGCTCACACTACTCTCTCTGCATGCAACCAGAAGCCAGGATTTAATGAACTTTTCCTACACAGTATCTCACATTCAAGGAAATTCTACAGACACAAAAGCCCCAAACACTAGTATCTTATCCGATTGCTTTAAAAAATATACTCTCTCTGTTCTCTGGGTATCTGTAAGAGAAGTTAAGCAAAACCACAATGTTATTTTCAATAATTTCACGGTCACAAAAGAACCATAAAATACTAAACTAAGAAACCAAAGCCTATGTCCTACAATTCTATCCCCCAAGGAGTAATGGTTTTCAAATGGGGAAAGTTAAACAAGAGAATGAGCGCAGAAAGGGTGAGATGAAACAGATCAGAGTAGTTGGAGTAATTTCATGTTGCCAGGACTGAGTCCCAGTTTCACAGTTTCAGTTGATCTTCACCACTGTGATACCTAAACCAGCTGGCTTTCACCTTACCTCCAACTAACAGCTGCCATGAACAGCTACTGAAATTACATCACCACATAGCCACCCATTAACAGTACAAACTCATCTCCACACCTCCATAGTGGTCAGCAACTTAGAAATACTGAGAACAATTCTCTGTATAGACTTGAATTAATGATTTTGATTCAATATGTGATAATCACTTATGGAACAATATATCTGCACTATCACAAACTATGTGGAGAAAGAATGTACCGCAAGTAAAAATGTCCAAGTGATGGGTATGCGACTTTGGCCGTCAAAGCAAAAGAAAGAACAAAACAGTCAGTGGCTCTATGAAACTGATTCCATGCTGACCAGGAATGTCCTCTATCTCCCATTCTGTCTTTCTAGAATTTCATAGTGCTATTTATTTATTTATTTAATTTTTAAAAAACCATTTAACTTACACATAATACAAGTTATATACAACATTAGGAGGACAGGAAAACGGAACAAACCCTGTAATGCACAGATGTATTACATATGGGAAAGGGGAGAAAACACTTCAAATATGAACATACTCTGTGCCATTAACTCATCAATGACTTCATGGCCACACTGAATTCCATGTGAATGTTAGAGCTTCTTGGATTACCACTATAAATACATTTAACGGAAAAAAAAAAAGGAAAACACAAATAATTGCCAACGGTGACTAAAGAAGGAGACTAAGTTAACATACATTATATGTATTGCAGGCAAGGCAGAGGCACTGTCTTTAAAGCTTTTGCAGACTTCATTCAATCTTAAAAAACATATGCAGGCCTCTACAAGATTTGACTTGCTGAAATCAAAACAATTTTAACTCATGAAAAGTCATAAGACTTCAGTTTAAAAAAGAGTTCCAGCCATAGACCAAATGAACCTGGAAGGACGTGGTGATTTATTAAACAATCATGATCAAGCTTGGAGCCTGAATGGACTTCAGAGCAAAAGCTCAAAGAGGGCAAGAGCACAACCTATTTGGTAACAAGATGCACTATATTCTGTGATATTTAAAAAGGTATGGTGAAAATGTACCTTTTATTAATAAGGCTCAAACAAGTTCCTTCATCCATAAAAACTATGTTAGATTTGTGTCTTCTAGTTTGCTTAACTTTTGTACCAGCCACGTTTCTATTTCTTGCCCATTTAAACAAAACCAAACAAAGCCCATCCAAACAACAACAACAAAAAAACAGCTGGAAAACTCAATTTCCAATAGTTTGTACATTTTGATTTTTTTGTTTTACTGTGGCTTCTGCACCTCAAATCAGCACTTGCAGGTAATGGGGTTTTTTTGAATAGTATCACTTGGTATGAAAAGTTTTCCCAAGAAACCACAAAGGAGCGTTCATTTTTTTCTCTCCTTTTCGACAACTTTTTGCTGCAATCAGGTCAGTTTAAATCCTAGTGAAAAGATGGTGGTTAGGACACCAGAGTTGTTGTGGATGATGTGATGCTAGGGGTTCAATTTGTGCTGGCGTTTGTGTAACTTCCCTTGCTGTTTTTGATTCGTTAGAGGGCACTTGGCTTGAACTGGCTCTAAGGATTGCTCCTGCTACACTGCAGTGTGGCCTTGGCCCTGGTTCTGGTGTGTACGTAAAGGGAAGGCTGGTGGAATAAATGATTCCATCATTATGGACCAAAAGTTACTGGAACCTGGACTGGCTGCCAGACTGATCTCCAACCTTATCAGAATGCAGAAATATCTGGGACAACGCAGAGCATGCTCTCTCCACACCATAATTTCAGCTTCCACATCCCCAAACCACACTCGTAAATTTGGAGTGAAATTCTTTCCTGTAAGTTCAAGCATTGCTATGTCCCCACAGCCATTCAACTGAAGACTTTCTACAACAGGCACAGGGGTGCCTGGGGCAAGGACAGGGCCTATTCCTTCATAAAATGTATACTCTGCCTTATCTGTGCTAATGATTGTCCAGGAAGCTCCATCATTTATCATCTCTTTATTTGGTTTTTTCGGGCACGGAGTGGCCTGAAATTGGATTATTCTTTCTTGAGAAAGGCCCAAGTACATTCTTTCTCTATCCTTAAGGTAAAATGCACATTTATGTAGTTGTGACACAGGATCGTCTGCATCCAGTAGTGCTGTCTGCTTATCAACTTTCCTAATTATCAGCTCGGAAGTGCCATACCAGTCACTGAACACACAAGTTTGACTGTCTGTCCACAATGGATACAACCATCTCGGACTTTGAATTCTTGTCCCTCTGACTCATCATCATCCAAGAGGTGAATGTAAAAACACTCCCCACTTATGTGAACTGGCATGGAAGTTACCTCCTATGTGTAAGTATCTGGTACTGATCGTCTGAGATTGAAGTCGATTAAACAAAGCCACCTTTGTTCCTGAGGCAATGCAAAAGTCGCCATTTTTCAATGACTGCTTCTTTTTGGAAGGTTTGGAGATGACTTTTATCTGCTTGCTGAGGAACATACCAATGTCATCACTGTTGCCACAGAATATCTTTACAACAACATGAAGTGTTTTCTCTTGCCTGAATCAAATACGTACAGTGCCTTAGCTGTGCAACAGCTCTTCCCTTCCAAGTTCGGCTGCTGCATTTCTTGGTCACTATTTCCTATTCCAACAGATGCACATGATTGAAACTCTCATTCAGAACAACCATCATGGTCCTTTTTTTTTTTTCTTCCATCCACTGCCCATAAAATATACACAAGGTGAAGTGCAAAAAAAAAAATTTTTTTTTCATTTCCATATGACTTTTGTGCAACTTCTGCATGAAGAATAAGTACTGTTTGATTCCCTCGCTCTTTTAAATAATTTTGCATAGCTTCCCTAGTGAGTTGTTTAGGTGGAGGCTGCTCACCAAATTTCCTTTTAATCCACATCATGGTATATCAAGAACATGTTAAAGTAAGTCACAGCTTGGAACACTTCGATGCACCTCAAAACACCTCAGCCAGGATCTGTATCACTCTCCTTTTCTTTTGAGATCATAATGGTTCCGAAGAACTATAATGCTTCCATTTGAATGATAGTCTCATAATTTCAGTGACAGGCGTGGGAGCTGAAGGATCTGCATTCCTGGTCCACACACACAGGCAAAGAGGGCTTTGATGGGTGGGCAGATGTGCACCTAACGTTAAGAGGCAGCAGATCTGTCACCACAGGCGCCAACTTCCCCATAGTGTTATTTAAAAGTAGTGATGGCAAGCTAAAAAGAACATGCCCTCTAAAGTCAGTACAATCATGAAGAATGACCATAAAATAAACATGATACTTTTAGAACCCAGCAATTCTTTTCTTCAGCACTCTTGCTCTATCTTCTCCAGTCAAAAAACTCAAATATTCTAACAATTGGCTGGCTGATTCATCCCAGAAGTACACAAGGTGAAATTAGATCTACAGGAACTTCTTGGCAAAATGTCATATAAACACTTTAGTTAGCGCAAATGAGGAAAAGTCTCATTTTAATATTCCTTTCCTAGTCTCTTCAGAATGTCAGAATATTCTAATCCACAAAGTTTTTCTAAAAGGTTAAACATAAACAGACACAAGTATAAATTTTAAATATGTAATTGTGTTACTTTACGGTCAAATTTCATCAACACACAGCAAATAGTATTTAAACACAGAAACTATGTCTCTGGTTCCAAGGAAGCCCTGGTACCAAAGCACAATCAAGAGGCACAGCTATCAGAAAGCCTGAGGTCAGTGACACCTATCTAAACATTTAAAATGGCAACACACACTTAAAAACTGATAAAAACAACTTCAAAGTACTTCAGAAACGGGAAGGACCATGAAGATCAGATAGTTGAGTGGTTTTCCAAATGCCTTATTTTCTAAGTAGTTTCTATGTAAGTAACATTTGAGAGGAACACTAACATAAAAATACAAAAACAGTAATTGTTTCTTCCAGGCCAACTTTGTCTGGTCAATCACAATCAGGACCCAAGCTGTGAGATGCTACCTGCCCACAGGCATCCTACAGGGCCTGCTGGTCCTCAAGGCTGGGCTCTTCCATTTATAGTGAGCTACCAAAGGGACGCAATTCTGGAAGAAAAGTAAGCCTATTCTTACCTAAGTCAAAAGTATTTTCTCCGTATTATACAACCAATCTTTTCAAAATTCACATTTTACAGTATAGCTAGGAGGAATGTGTTCGGGCTTACTATTTTTCAAATGTTTTATGTTTCAAAATGAGGGCTGTGGCAGCTAAAGGCAGAAGGTTGTAGCACCTAGTATTTGAGAGGTCTTCCTCTTAGGAATGTCGGGCGCACCAAGGTAGGTGCCCATCATTCTCAGATCCTACCTTCTATATATCTGTATTTCCAGAACTGTCGGGAGCCAAGAGGCAAGCCACTTCAGCAAAGTCCAACATAATTCGTGACTTCCGTATTCCCAGAGCCCGCGCGCGCCAAGTTCAAACAGAGCCCGCGCGCGCCAAGTTCAAACATCCCGCGCGCGCCAAGTCCAAACCTCCCGCGCGCGCCGATATTCAAACCCCGCCACCAGCTTAGAATCAATCAGCACCTAGCCACCCTATGACGCATCTAGCCTTGCCCCCGCTTGCCCTGACTATATATATCCAGCTACAGCAATAAAAATTTTGAGGCTTGATCAGAATCCTTGTCTTGCCTCCATTCTTTGCGCTCCTTGTCCCTTCTCATTCTTCTAGGTGGTCTCCTCGGTCCCCGTTGTTGTCCCGCGGGTCGGGACACAGAACAGCAAGCAGTTCTCCACCTCTCACTTCAACTCGCTTTGTACTTGCTGTTCCAGGCCCTGGTGCACCTGGACCCCAGATCTTTGTCCCTTGCTTCATGTAGCTAAGTCATTTCACCTGAGGGGCCTCGCCCCTAGCCCCACCAATTCCCTCCCTGCCACCATAGGAAGCCTGCACTTCTTTCCTCTTCCCTTTTTTTTATCTTAACACATTTTTTTACCATCTGACCTGTCTGTCTCATCCTCCCTCACCTCAAATAGAAGCTACTTGACTAAAGGAAACATTGCTCAACTAATTTATCAAAAGCAAAAGCTGTTGCAGGCAGCACAGAAGAGAAAAAAACACTCAGGCCCCTGTGAAGCCCTGGCTACATGGCTCAGGGTCCTGATTTCTATTCCTCCCAAGTTCCAGGAGCTCCTAAAAGTTGTCTCTGGTTTTCCTGGTAGGTGTACATTTAGGGGTGGGTGAAATCTTGATCCTCTGACCATTACTTCCAGATTACCCAATAAAAATCTGATTCTTGGGCACTGAGCTCAGTTTTAATTCCCTGTCTCCTAGGTATCAACAGAATGTCCTCCCAGATACTCAAATTCAGCACACCTCATGCTGAGTTCATTATCTTAACACTGCATGGTATATAGAGTAAATTTCTTTGGAAGGTCTTAAACCATTCAAAATAGTTATCTAATTCAGTTATCTATATCCTTGTGAAATAAACAGCAGTAAAGAACTATTTTATAAGCTAAGATTCATGCAGTCATTCTGGTCAAGATCAGGAGAGGAATGGAATTTTCTCTTAATTTCCGACTGAAAACACAATTATACTCTTCTGCCCAATGTGTTACCATGAAAGAAGCACCTTTGTGAAGATTAACACAAACTCGTAATTCAGTAATCTATAGAAATTCATGTGTTACATTCGACATGACGACCATCAAAAACAAATACGTTGCTGAAACTGAACAAAGTTTATTACGAGAGATCAATGTTGAATTTCTTTGTAAGGTCTTTCCACCTATTTAACTCTCAGAGGAAACTCTGTTAGAAAGCAACAACGAAAGCAGGGACAGTGGTGCACAGCTATAATCGCAGCTACTGAGGCTGGGACAAGAGAATTGCCAAACTCAAGGCCAGCCTGGGAAATTTAACAAGACCCTATCTCAAAAAATAAAATTAAATTTTAGAATAACAAAGGATTAGAAGTTCCTGAGAACTTGCAAGAAGGGTATAAAAGTAGTATCTCATTTGCTACACACTTACATTTCCATGTAATGTAATAATTTTGAGAAAAAGATTTTTCTAGCTGGGTGTGGTGATACAAGCCTATAATCCCAGCATTCTGGGAAACTGGGCAGGAGGACCACAAGTTCAAATTCAGTTTGAGCAGTTTAGTGACTCAGCAAGACACTGTCTCAAAATGGAAAAAAAAAAGAAAGAAAAAGAAGGATGGTGGCTGGGGATTTAGCTCAGTGTAAATTCAAATGCAAGGGAGAGGATGGTTTATAAAATCAAAAGGCTGGCTATTCAAATGAACCCAAATCACTACCAAAGGGGCTTTTTAAATTCTACTCCCCATTCAAAGTAGTACTGCTAATAAGTAAAAAATGATGTGAGGAAGTGAGGGTTTAATTGTAGTCTTACATTTAATTTGTCTCCTCTTCCTGGTAGAAGGACTACTTACTATCAATGAGATAACTATCCTTCAGGACTCTAAGTATGAAAAACACAAAGATGTTAAGGATCAATAAACCAGACAACTCTCAGATGTTCAAAGCAGGATCAGCCAAATTCTGCAGAAGTAATTCCATTATGCTGGGAGAATGAGCCACTTACTTACTCATTTGTTCTTTCCAACACTTAGTGATCATCCACTAAGTATCAGGAAACAGGCCATGCTCTTCACAGGAACCTGTTTATAGTGACTTCCTAATTTTAATGCAAAATTGATAATATCAAAGTCATTGGGAATGTTCCATTCATCATACCTCAAGTTATTACAGAAAAGTTGCAAATGTACATTTGGTCATTTGCCAAGTAACGCCAATCACACTGTTAGCACTACATAAATTTAAATCAAGTAAGTAAAATACCGTGTCCTGAGAACAGCAAAAGAATGGGATATGGTTAAAAAAAACTTAAATATAACTTTGTAAACCACAAAAATCTATGGTAAACTTTTCCTATGTTTTTATATCTCAAACTCTTTGTACCGTATTTGAAAATCATTACGCTGCAGAAATCATACATGATTCTCAAGGTGTGATTCAACAGTATAGCAAAAGCCAGAGTGACGGAATCAGAAATTCTCAATGTAGGGACCAAAATATTTTGTTAACAATCCATTGAGGCAATTCTGATACACACTAAAAGGTTGGGAAGCTCTGCCTTAAAGTAAGAATCATGAGGTAATATAACTGAATAAAATGTTTTTATAATTGTGAAGATGAAAATAGTTTGGGCTTATATTTTCAGAAACTTTTATAATAAAGATATAAAGATAATTTCTTCTTCATTACAGATAAAATGCTGCACTTTTAGACTCTCATTAATTAACTCAAACATTTAATTTATTGAGCTTTGGATTAAAATAGTAATAAGTAAATGACTAGTATAATCTTTGCCCAGCTGCTAAAATTTCAGATAGAAAGGCCTAAAGCACTTGCAATGTCCAAAATTTTAACATAAAATTTCAATGAGAAATGGAAGATATTAATTTTGAAAGCACAATTTAGAAATTACAGGTGTATCCCACTTTTAAAAAACAATTTAATAAAATATGAATTTACATATGGGAATATAATTTCATTTTACAAAAATAGTCTGTCTCACAGAACTCCTCATGGGATTTACACTTACTAGGTCATGCATTTAAGTCTTTGTTTATAAATTATCAGGATGCTTTTGAAACCTGAGAGAGGGAGGAAATTAGAAACAAAAGGAGAATCAAGAGACTATTGCACAGCTGATGTGTTAAGAGTTAGCTCCCAGTTAAATATAACAATTTAAAGATAAAACATTACTGAAATTCCTTTTGAGAGATCTTCCACATGAGTTGACACACATCTATGAAATATTAGAAGCATAGCGAGTACAGTTAACAACTTGAATATTGCTTACATCATCTGACAAATGTTGCTTCCAGGAGCTGTTCCAATTCCTGCTCATGTGTTATGGTTCAAACTTTTAATTAGGCTGAAGAATTCCTACAACGGGAGGTTCTAACTGGATTTATGCAAAACAGATGTGGACAGCAAAATGAAGTGAGTTATATGATAGACCTAAAGATTTTAACACTTCTTACCAAGAATTCCCATAGCACTCTTAAATACATAAATAGAAGACCACAGAGCAGAAAGTCTTAAGGATTTGTGCCAAAAGTTTATTTTAAAACAGACAGCACTTACTATTCTATGCTTTGATAAATGTCTACTTTCTTATATTAAAAAACCCCTTATATGGTAGAGGTTTACCAAATGTAAACAAATTCATTTACAAATACAAATGCATCACCACCAACTCCTACTGGCATGTAAGTTAACACAACTCTGTGAACCACCTCATGTGCACATCTGTAACAAATATGTTTGGGTATGTGAGATGTGGTTTGATGTTGCACAGGAGACTGACCAGGCTGCAGGAGAGGAAAGAAGTAGACAGTAAGGAGTTCAACTAAAAGTGACAGCAGTGATCCTCACGGAGGGAGACCTGGGAGAAGATGAGGGGTAACCAGAAGACATTCAGTTGGACACGGGGAGCTGTCAGAGGAAAGTAGAGGGAGGCAGTTAAGGACAAGCATTTTGTCATTGACTTTTGAAGCTCAGGAAGACTTAAGAGGCAATTCAAACTAAAATCGCCAGCCTAGGTCACTAGTTTTAGAATGAGGGCTCTAGCATCTTTGGAAAGTTTTTTTGGGAACCCACTCCCATAGGAATAGAAGACGATCTCAGGAGAAACCAGAACCAGAGCTGTTATGGACCCTAACCTGTAAAGGAGGACTGTGGGTGTTAATGGAACTGGGGGTCACTAATGTGTCCAGGACCTTATTTCTAAGAACCATTACCAAAGGCTTTGCTAAGCTTACACCATCAGCCACACTGGGTTACAAAAGCATATGAATACTCATTTGTACTCATTAAAAGCTTGAGATTTCATGGTAGTAGTCTTTTAAATCCAGTATCTTCATTGTGAATGTGGTAAAGTCAAATAAACAGCTTTCTTTTCGCTCTTTTTATGTAGTAGTTTAGCACTCTTAGTCCACATAAAACTTCCAATAAGAACACAGGTATCATCGAATGTACTTTACAAATATTGTCCAGATACTACCCAATGTCAACAACCAGGCTCCTTAGGTACATTTTGGGGAAGGCTCCTGGGTGCTTAAAAATGATCCAGTAGCCTTAATGATACTGAGGACTGAAAAGTGGCAAGAGGTCACAGTATATTTTAGACAAGAAAACCTTACCTAGACAAACATCTGCCTGGTAGTACTATGCATTTGCTGTGGAAGATAGTATAAAAATGAATCAAAATAGGTACACGTTAGAGAGACTAAAGTAATATTAAGGCACCTTTCACTAAGCTATGAAACTTGGTTCTGCCCTTACTGAAGTACTTAAATCTTCCTCTTCAACAAAACATTTAACACCAGATGGCAAGTCAGGAGTGGCAAGGTTCTGAAGCACAGCCAGTTCACTGGCGCTGTGGCCACACTTGCTACAGTTTAGCTCAGCAGGCTGGGCTATGTGCAGGCAGCTGCTACGTGAGAAGCTCAAGCAGGGAAGCTGTGCAGGGCAGGGAGAGAAATCTGTGAAGATGCACTAAGCACAACTTTGAGTAATGTGGCATCTGCGGAATGCTGAGAAACAGAAGCACATAAACCAACTTGGCAAGTAGCTATTAGAAATAAAATAGTTCATTTTAAGTGACGTCAGTGGATACCAGGAGAGGGCAAGAAGGCACAGATGCAAGGCAACACTAAATGCTGGGGTTTGTGGTTGTTTTATTATTAAGTATTCTTATTGGTTCTGCTATCTTTGTGCTGGAGGAGTCAAATAGCCCACTGGAGGCCACAGCTCAGAGAGTAACAAAGCCTGGTACGGCAAAATAGGGAAGCCAGCCCCAAGGGAGCACCATGTTCATAGAGCGCTGCTGAACTGGACCCTTCCTTAGGGAGTTTCCAAGATGCTTGTTGTCCTTGCCAAGTTCAATCTGAAACCCATCTGTGCTCACAATAAAATTTTCCCAGGTTTTTGAGGTCTCAGACAAAGCAATTGCTATATAAAATGGCTCCTGGTTAGAGGCAGCAATAGAGGACAAACAGGAAGGTGGGACAGCAAGATCTTGAACTAGACACTGGAGGTTGCCAAAAGCACCTGTTATAGGACCTCAGAATGAGTACCTTCTCAGTAGTCCATTCCTTCTCCCAGAAACTTGCATCTTTCTGAACTGTTTCCCATGCTTGAGGCCCAGTGTGGCCAACTCTATAGAAGTAGCTTCAAGGCTGTGGGCCAACAATGTGGGAGCACTTTCTCAATCTCATCTATGCTGGCATGAACTCCATAGCTGAAGTCATAGACTCTGACTTAAAGGTACCTCATGGAAAACAAAACCAAAATCAAACATGGTTGTCGTTACCGTTTGCAGGCTTATATTTTTCTACGGTGTTGTTGTTAAGTTAAATAAACACTGCACTTTCTGTTGCTTGGGAAACTATAAGCAGGGAAAGCTTCTGTACCTTTTCTTTATAGAACTTGGGTTTTAATGAGGATGGATTATCTTTATTTTTTGCTACTATGCATGTTTACCAATGAACAAAAACAGATTTGTAAGGGAAAAATGAAAATTTCTGCCTGCTTAATAATAGACCTTGACTGGTATAATCAACAAGGTTGTCATTACTAGCAGTTATCTGGATGATTGCTGTCTCTACAGGAGCAACTGAAATGACTCGGGCCTTCATATTTGCTGCTGTTCGAAGGGCGTGTGTGTGCTGCACCGTGGTTAGGATGTTCCAGCTTCCTACAGCAGAAAGAGAAATGATGAGCGTGCTAAAAATAAAGTAATTAGGAAACAAACACACAAGATTAGCCTGCCCTGATTATTCATGAATGTAAAATACACTAAATTACCTTATATACTGTCCATAAATGTGCCAACAACTTACCATCGTGAATGCCTTTCATGACTGCTTTCTCTAGCTTTAGTATGCTAATTAGAACTTTCTAACATTTCTGGGAGATTAACATCTCAACTTCAGATACACACTGTTGTGCATGATAATAGAATCAGAAGTTTCAAATTTAAGTTTGGAGAGGTGAGTCTTTGTCTGATTGATACATCTACTCTAAACTCCAAATAGCTACACAATATGTCCTCTGGTGTCATTCACTTTATTCAAGAAATCCCAGACAAATCCGGAGGTGAGGGTAGTTTTGTACTTGGTCCAAGTATAAACAATCCCCCACCCCCAAACAAATAACTTCATTTCTAACTAAGTGGATAAAAAACAAATACAATGGAATGATTTAGATTACTTTGTCATGGAGCTAGGCCACCGGGCTTTCAAAGTGTAATAGGGGTCAGTGGGTCAGTCTGGCCACCCACACTTATACAAATGTTCCTCTGGGACAATGGATACATGCCTAATTACCCTTTAGGATCATCAGAACACTTTTCTCACTATTCCAAGTGCACACACATGTGTTACATGTTATCTGGCCCAAACACAGTAGTTACAGTTTCTCTATAGCTGGAAACACAACTAGGTCACAAGGCATATCTTCTTCTAAAAACAAGCTAGAAAATAGCAAGGTGGGTCATTGTAGTACTCAAGGACAGAAGGTACCAGATGGGGCAGGCAGGCTGTTGGGTGTGCTCTGGGTCTGGGCTGGGGTATCCCACTGGGACACTGCCTACTTGGGATGTACCCTCAGGCAACATTCCCATTTACGATATTGCCGTAAAAGAGGTCAAGTTTTAAATCTTACAACCTGTCTAATGTATCATTTAGCCTTACACATTTAAAATTAAGATTTAAAGCCTTCTACCACTAACAATAAACTGCTTAAACTACAGCAAAACTAAACTGATTGCTATTTTGGACCCCTGAAGACATTCCTACTGCAGGCTCTTCCATGCAGGGGTGTGTTTTACTGTTCTTCCTAAACGTGCTTCTGGGCTTGCTTCACTGACTGAGCTGATATCAGCACCACGGAACCCATCCTGGGGGGCCATTCAGAGAACCCTACTCTTCCGAGACCCCAGGTATGCTGTCACTACACAGGTTGTGCTACAGAAAGCTGTGCCTGATCAGCAGAGGTAAAACTGACTGCATCGGTAAAATTTCTCAACCTTGGAAGGAAAAACAAAACAAAACAAAACAAAACAAAACAAACTCATGACCCTTCTGATATTGGCACAGAATCCTCAGTATTAGCTAAACAAATGCAGCAGGAGTTCCTAAGAAGGGAGCGCAAGTGAAGACAAGGCTCTAGAACGCTGATGGCTGTGTGTCCTACCAACCTGTCTCCACTGTTCAACATGCCAGCTTCCACAAGGTAAAGATGATGATCCTGGGAAAGGTGGCTACAGGGCAACAGCAGCACAGTAAGCCAGACTCCCAAGGGTTCCTACCACTGAAGGATGGACTGCTGGAAGGAAATTGAAACCCACTAAAAGAGAATTACATTTAATAACACAGCTAACCTTTCTGGAAAACTATGTAAAATTAAAAGATAAAATGTTAATGTTTTTGAAGTACCACAAAGCACAAATTCTGCAGCAAGTGACCAAAAAACAAACCAACCATGAGACTAGAGCAAAGACTATAAAAATGATTTTTATTTTACACCTGGATAGATTTTTGTCAGTTGGTTTATTTCAAATCACCTTACAATTCTAATTTTATATTCACATTTAAAAATTATACAAAGGCACAAAGTGTGGAATCTTTTTTCTTAATTGCCTCAAGGCCAATATGCATTAATCATTTATAATTTCTGGTTTAATCGGAAGCAAAGACTTGGATTTCCCCTCCCTTATTACCTTCTCATCCTTTCCTTATTCTCTTTCTACCACACACTGTACCTTAGTTTGTAACACTTATAAAACACCAGATGAACCTCTTGGTTCTACCTTATACTTTTTTTTCTGTTGTTGTAGTTATGTTTGCATGCACACTGAGTAGGCAAGATCTACTGGGACTTTCAAAGTTACAACAGTATTTAAAAAAAGATGTCTAGGGGTTGGGGATTTAGTTCAGTGGTAGAGCACTTGCCTAGTAGCAAGCACAAGGCCCTGAGTTTGATCCCCAGCACCGCCCCCACCCACTCCAGAAAAAAAGATGTCTGGCTTCCATCTTCCTCTCTGAAAAGTTAATGCTATAATATAGCAACATCAGCAACCATCTATTGAATACTTCCCATTAAGACAGGCATTGCTGAGAACTTTCCAACCTTATATTGCTTCATCTTCAAGGCAAAACTCACTTATACATTATTCTTGCTTCACAGTTGAGAATATAGAGCCAAAAACGTTAAATAAATTGACTAACATAATACAGGTAGAAGTGACACAGTCTGGACCCAAGCTCAGGTCTAGACCTGTCTCCTGAGATTTTCACTACTAATCTATCAGTCCTAGAATGACTGTAAGGTGTTTTTTTTTTTTTTTTAAAGCCACACTAAAAAATTACAAGGGAAAAAAAAGATTTAAAGAGAATATAACTCCTCAATCAATACTTATTTTTTCTTCATGATTTATGTCTACAACTGGGCAAAAGGAAACAAGGGAACTAAAAAGAAATGAGAAAAGCAAGAGAGAGGAACTAGAACTTGAAAATATAAACTAAGCAAAGAGCTAAGGGATAAAGGAAGGCCATTCAAAAATACATAAATGCAAATGTAGCCAATCACAGAATAGTGAAGTTAGCACATCACTTAGTCAATTGGAAAATATGTTTGGGGGCTGGGATATATAGGTTGGTGGTACAGCAGATACTTAGGCATGAATTCCCAGTACGCCCCCCCAAAATAATAAATAAATGTGTTTAAACTGATACCAATTTACCATAATGAAGCACTAAAAATATCGATACTTACACTTACCTATTTTTTAAAAACAGAAGGCTATGATTAATGGCTACATGAAAATTCGTTATATACTGGAATATTTAGAATTATAGTTAGTACTATAAAGATCTCAGTAGAAAAGTCTTTGTCTACTTGAGTCAGTCTGTCCTTACATTATATCAGAATTCATGAGCCAAACGAACATTTTGGTTTTCTTGAGGTTGTTGATGCTTAGTGCCAACTTCCTCTCCAGAGAGTTACTGAGTCCCAACTTGCTGACCCCTTTGTTTATGAGATTCTATCATTCTTCCCGGTCTTTGTTAGCTCATCTGTGAAAAAATGTACCTCATTGTTTGGATAGTCTTTTTTGACTACTAATAAGGCAGAACTTAAAATGGCCATTTTTTAGTCTCACTGAATTTTAGTAAACATCCTACAGCAGGAATTACTCTCACTTCATTGATAAGAAAATAGGTTCAAAACCGTTAAAATATCTGTCCAGATTTACCTAGCGAACAAATCACAAAACTGAAATGTTAACTTTTTTTAAAAACTGTAACCATTTATCTACAAATTAAAAGAACTATTAAATGGGTTTTATCTGAGAATATTTAGTGCATCACAAGTCTTTCAATTGGTTTATAAATTTCCATATTAAATATCTAAATAAAACAAATGAATAACGAAAGTGATCTATTATCATATTTTAAAATGTTTTTACTATCCCTGATTGCCTAGTTCATATATTTTATTCCAAAACAAATTATCCTTAATGTTATGAATCATTGCTTCAGACATATCAGGTCTAATTTGCTCACCTACTTTTAAACAACTAAGATATATTTAGTACATATACTATTGCAACCAAGTTTCTAGTTCACAGTACATTTTTGGCACAGTTACTATTTCAGCTAAACCTCAAGCAATACTGCATAAAGGTCACATTTTTAGTACTAGTAAGTCTTTCTTGTTTTATACAGAACCTGTTTTCCCCTCCACAATTTAAAAAAAGAAAAAAAAAGTAATGCTGAGGTGAAATGATTTTTAGAATGTGC
Source organism: Hystrix cristata (assembly GCA_004026905.1). NCBI lineage: Eukaryota > Metazoa > Chordata > Mammalia > Rodentia > Hystricidae > Hystrix > Hystrix cristata. The sequence goes on along the minus strand of PVJO010001807.1, from coordinate 115,522 downwards.
ATATCGAAAATATACATCCTCTTGTCCTGAGTGGTGAAAACAATAAAATGCCTGAAGTAGTACAACGAATGAGTGTCTTCCTTGAAGTATAATGAGAAATATGCTGAGTGCAAACAGCTTTCCCTCTTCATCAGTGAACCATTTACATTTCCTAGATTTTACAATTTTTTTTTTTTTTGAGCTGGGGATCGAACTCAGGGCCTTATTGCAAGGCAAGCACTCTAACCGCTGAGCTAAATCCCCAGCCCCCATTTCCTAGATTTTAAAAAGAAAATGACCCAATTTTTATAATGGAAAGAGTCTGCCTACTTCCTGATAAGTCTGAAAACGTCAATCTCATTTTAAATGAATTTTGCACCCCTGGATTCCTTTGTTTTCTTCCCAAAAGACCAAGAAATGTTAGCAATATATTAATAATCACACTAGAGGATGAAAGGAGAGAGAAGAGACTCTCCAGTGTACGGGAGCAAGAGAGTGAGGTAAGAGGGAGAAAAGCAACAGCCAGAGCAGGGAGAACCCAGGCAAGAGGTAAGAAGACTGAAGTTCTGTTGGTCTCCTAGAGCAGTGACAGTGAACCTTTTAGAGTTTTCAACGATGATGAACAGGTAGCTGCGGTATATGTGTCAAAGGTTCGCCACTGCTGTTCTAGAGCATTAACCTTGAAAACCTGTAGAGACTCACAGCCCCTTCAAGACAGATTAGCAGATGTTTAAAATCATTTCCCACAACTCTCTCTCAAGAACCTTATTTGCGCTTCTGCAAAAAATGCTGGCTTATCCCGATTTGCTATTTCCCACTTCTAAACTTCAACGATCTATGACAAATCAGCTATTCTCACCATTTAAGTCCAACAGCATTTTTTAAAAATAGCATTAAAAGTGGAAATTGGTTACAGGCTTTTTGAAACTCTATGAAAAATAAATCTACTCTACTTATGTATCTTTTTAACTCCTTCAAAAAATTCTAGTATAAATGACTTTTTTCTTGTAGATATCACATTTGTTTTCCCTTTGAAGAGTTTTGTTTTCTCTTTAATTCAACTTGAGAACTTTGTCTACTACCAGGTACCACAAGCATAAGTAGGAAAGATGGGCACCTAAAATCCCCTTGCATCAACGTGCTCACATTTACTCTTACCAGTATTTTGGCACAATAGTTCTTTAGAAGCCAAATTTATGCATTTTGTTTTCAAGTTTTGCAACTTCACCCTTGAAAAAAGTCCTAGCTAGAAATGACATCTGGTATTAATGATTTTTACACCGTTAAACTGGGTGAAAATATTTTAGGTAAATACCATTTGATCCAGTATCTCTAATGTATTTATTTTAAAAGACAATTTGAGAATAAAACTTGCCCTAGTTGTTTCCCTCTGAAGAATTACTCAAAGCCGAAGAATCACTCAGTTATCTTCATAAAGGTAGTGTGGGGAGCGCAGGGAGCAGGGGTTATGAGCCAGGGTTATGGAGCTCATCAGCACAAGAGCCAGATCTGAGGGACCTGGATTCCCTTCACCTTAAGATCTTCCTACCGTATCTTGTCTACATTTACAGGACAGCATTACACTTTTAATGTATATACTTTAATCTTGTTTGATAAAAATTGCTTCAAAAATGATTGCTACTGATCCCAAATAGCAAGAAAATTCTCTAAACCCACAATTGGCACAGGACTTAAATTGGGCAAAATGAGCAGAAGTTAGTTTCTGATACTCTGACAATGAAAAGAAAAAGTTAATAAATCGGCCTGCCTGGAACCACTCAAGGCAGCACAGGAGGCACAGAGCCAGAACACCGTGCCGCAGGGAGCGCCACTGTCAAACACGACGAGCAGCGCAGAGTCTAAAGGTTCCAGGGCACCACACAGACCCCGTGAAAGGGATAAAGTACATTCAACACAATGCTTTCCCCTGGCAAGTAAGTCTGAAAAGAGTAACTGATAGGTCTTAGCTTTACAAATCGTTGGTGGGAAACAAACTCAAAAAGATGAGGATACTGTGACCTTATTAAATCTGTCTTCATGCTGAGCATTGCAGCACATACCTGTAATTCCAAGCACTCTGGGAGGCTGAATCAGGAAGACTGAAAGTGGAAGTACAGCCTGGGCAACTTAGTGCCTTGAGAGATTCTGCCTTAAAAATAAATAAAATAAAATAAAATAAAAATGTCTGGGGATGTAACTTACTGCAGAGGCCCTGGATTCAATTTCCAGTTTCAGAAACAGAAACAAAAACAAAAACCCTGCATTTATAACTATAAAAAGCAAAACTCTGGGAAGTTAAATACTAATTTTTTTTAAAAAGCAGCCCCCATAAACTAATAATACAGAGAAAGAATATCAGAATATTTAGGAATATTGCATAAATCTCATTCTTACGTGATTTTTGAAGAAAAAACATAATGGTATGTAGGCTGGTTTTTTATTCATTGTTTTAAACAAAACTTTCTTATTAAAAATGAAATACTAAAATCTCTAGATGTAGCAAATGTGAATTGCAGAGTGTTATCAAAATTATCAAGCTCAGCTCCATTCACTGTAGAGATAATAACGGCCTAGAGAAATGCCCCCTCCAAGGCTCTAGGGAAGACAAGGACCCTTTCACAGGCACAGGGAGCCTGCCTTGCTCGCTGATCATCAGTTTTTCCCCCAACACTGGGGACTGAACTCACAACTTTTGCACTGAGCTACATTCTCAATCTTATTTATTTATTTTAATTTTTTTGAGACAGGCTGATGTTAGGTTATCCAGGCTGGGATCGAAATTGCCTCAGACTCCCAGGGTGCTGGAACTACAAGTGTTGGCTCTGAAAACACTGATGGGCTTCACCCTTTCCCTGATACAGGGTGAGGACTTTAAACTCTTTCAACAGATAACACTGATAATTGCTGATAACATCAAGAGATTGATAATGCTGCTATTTGGAATAGTCTCCCTAAGGAATATTCTGTCCTTAGGAAGTGAAAAATGAATTCAGGCAAGGCTCAAAGGAAGGGGATTATAAAAAGGTATGAATTCCAGGAGGTGGTACCACTCACTGAAAGCTACATTAAAAACCACTCACCACACACTCAAAAGGATATCTGATATCAGAAAGAAGCGGGTGGGTATCCAACAGTCAATGTAGGGTTGATGACGACCTCTTCCTGTGAACGGGTCCCCACATGGTTTAGAAGGAGGACAGGATTAGTGGTATGATAAAAAGCAAGGAGCATGTGCTCTATATGAAAATTTAGCCAGACAGTGTCACTGAGAAAGCCTCAGTAAACAGAACAAGAACAAATGAAGAGTCATCCCTGAAGCAAATAAAGGAAATGGTGTGGAGAAGCTAAGGAAACTCTAGTAGGGACAGTAAGTGCTAGGAAGTACTAAATAAGAGGGTGCACCCAGAATGCAGTAAGCTTAAGAAATACTTCTTAAATTAAACTTTCATACCCTACCTGAATCTTATACCTCTCTCTCTCTGTTTTTTAATAATTTGGTTTCATGAGAATGTGAAACTTAGTTTGCAGCACATGTGGTAGAGAAACTGGATCACACAATGGTTATAAATTTAGGAGGTACCTGTGGTAAAACTGGATATGGAGGAATGGAAAAAAAAAATCAGAAGGTTTACCTAGAATATGGTTTGAGTCTATGGTGAATTCAGAAGCAAAAAATTCCACAACTGAGGAAACAAATCCATATTATCACTTATGATTTATGCCTGTCTCATCTTCTACTAAACAGATTTCACATGTTCTATTTCATCATCATATTTATCCCCCACAGAGTTTCTCTTACAAGACAGACAGACACCTGCCAAATATTTGTTTTTCACTCATTCATTCGCTGAATGTCAAGTCCCTATAAACCATGATTGTATGACATCCTTATTCAGAATTCAAAATGGCATAAAGGAAAACAGTAAGAGGATTTGTACAACTTCTAACTTTCAAGTTCTAGCAGAACTAACCCATCTAAGTTTAACTTCAACAATTATATAAACATTATATTTCACCAACCCCAAACCTTAAACTCATGGTGCTATCTTACCACTTTCCTCCTCGCTGGGACAAAATACCAAATGCTTGAAACTTAAAGGAAGAGAGGCTTATTTTGGCTCATGTTTCAGTCTACAGCAGGCTGGTTCCAGGGAAGGACAAGGCACAGCACAGAGGCCCGGCGGAGTGATAGCCGCTCAGCTCTGGCAGACAGGGAGCCAAGAGAGTGCAGGGAGGAGCACTGTGACCATCCCCACCTCTGAGAGCATGAGGCTCTTGAGGGATATCTAAACATAAACCATGACCCTCGCTTAGAGTTGTGATATGGTCAAACAGGACTTTTCTTTTTATAGCAGAAAATTAAGGTTTAGATTTGGATTCAATCACTCAGTAGTTTCAAAGAGCCTAGAGTAAATTACAGACTTCTTTTAACTTTATTTTTTCATGTATAAAACACACAATGATTATAATACCCTACTTTCCAAAGAGTATGAAGACGACAGTGGGTAAATGTGGAAACACACAGGACAAGAGTATAGCTTGCAAAATGTGCCCTGAAAGAAGGCTTTGTCAGTGCAAAGCAGCCTAGCTAGGGCCTTTAGGATTTACTGTGTCATTTGCAATTATTTTTAACTGCCAAACAAAGCTGAAAGGTTAGTATAAAACCTCACGACTATCAGCTAAATCACAATGTGACAAACTCTAGAATCTGGCCACTATTCTTTGCTTTCTCTGTCCCACAACTGACTGTGGTTACACCTTATGTGAGGATGCTGATGCAAAATATTTCATAAGGAATATATCACAGGACTAGAAATAGGTATAAGGCCATGAAGTTACATGGCATGTATTTTCCTTATGTTTAAAAATTTTCCAAGCTTCTGACCACAGCCCTTCTCTGCATGCACAGCCATGGCTAAAATATCCAATATCCAAATAACTTTATTCAACCTACAGAAGTTGCCGCTGGGTTCGCATATTTCATCATCTACAGCTCAGCCTGCACAGATGCAATGTTCATGCTCAAGAAGGACCATCCCAAGTGAGGACGGATTTTAGTCACTGTTTCCAATGTGTTCTGACAATGGTCTGTCATTGGTGATCTGCATCCACACATCTTTCAAGCATCTTTCTGTACTGCCAGGTAGCTAGTACTAATTTACTATGCTTTATTTGGTCCATCTGCTGCCTATGGTTTAGTAAAGGAGACCTGGGTTTGGAATATGGGTTGCTCTGTCCTCAACAACCGTCCCCTCATTGACCTTTCACAATTCCTAAACTAAAACACTGCTCAGAAAGCTGGATGACATGTAAAGGTCTCATGGGTCTCACAGTCCTTCAAAACTTTGTTCTTTAAATCTACAGTTTCACCTGAAACTCACTACCACCAAAAATACTAGCATTCAGAAAACCTATTAGATTTGATAGAGTGGAAAATATTCAGTCTCACTCAGTTTAAATTTCTGTATCTCACCACAATTTATTACTGCAATAACAACCTCAAAGGGAAAAATTTTACTTTGCATGACAAAATATTGACTTCACACTTCATGCAATTCAATAATAATAAAAATTTCCTCTTATATCTACATATAATCAATTAGGAAACTAGTTTTAATTACAAGACTATCAAGAAAGAAATCAGAAACTGAACTGCAAAATACCTTCACAATAGTTTTACTATGATTACAAGTTACATGTTATAAAATTCAATTTTCCTTATAAAATTCCACTTTTGTAATTCCTTTAGTTTGAGCTCTGTTAATGACTACAAGATTTAAATAGAAATTTAAAAATTCAGTGTGCCTGAAATCAGAATTGCACTTCCTTTTTATAACAAATGTCTCTTTTAAGAGAGCTTTAAATGAAATAAAATAACAATTTACTGTAAATATAGTCTTAATTAGATTACATATGCTAATGTACTTTAATTATTGATAGGAAGGGTGGGTGTTACTAAACATACGCTAATTAATACCTATTCTCATAACTGTGAGCAAAACAAAACTTCAAAGACAAATCTTGAGCCATTATGAAGTTTTTTGTATTAAGATCCAGCATGCATACAAAAATCTCTGTAACAGTCCCTCATTTTAAGATGGTAATGGGCTAAACAGTTAAATGTTTTGTTTATAAAAAGAGACCCTGCCTGGTCTCCTGTTCGAGCTAGGACACTGCATCCACTCACTTCATTCAACAAGTGTACAATGACCACTGGATATATGTCAGATATAGGAAATCAGTTTTCCTTACAATGGGCTCTAAAACTACAATGACTGTTTTTCTTCCATGTAGCTAACAGTCTTTTGGGGAAGATCAACTTCAAATAATTCTGCAAACATGTGAAGTTATGAACAGTGGTGGTACAGGTTACATGGAGAACCCATCTCTGGTAGCAGGTGGCTAGGAGCATGGGGTGCAGGATTAAGCAGGTTGGTCTGAAATTCCAGTGCTACCACTTCCTAGCTATGCATTTTTGGATGACTTACTTGTTAGGTGTTTCTGTGTTCTCATCTGTAAAACAATGCTAGTACTACCTGCCTCAAAGGACTGTTGGGATTAAACCAGTTAATTCACATGAAATGTGTGGGGTAGTGGCTGCCATACAGTAAACATTCAATAAACAGCAACTATTACAGGAAACTAGAAACCTGGACTTAGGTACAGGGCAGACTGTCATTCTGGAACCTCTGCTGTAGAGGAAGGTGAGTCACACAAAGCCTTGACGGCCATGGTCAAATTTTCAGTCTTTATATCACCCAGCAGCAGTAAGTCATTTAAGTGAGGAAGTGACCTAATCAAGTAGCCTCCACCTCCCCTCTTTTTTTAAGATCTGGCACTGGGGAGAACTGGATGTGAAATGAGTATGCTAGAATAGGTGGCCTACAAAAATCCTAAAATTTTATCTTTTATTCTGATTACCATCAGTAAAACTTGTACTAATGTAAGCACTCTTTAATTACAAGTACATGTGGGCAATGCTCACATCCTGCTTATTAGTGGTTTGCAGTATTTACAGAACTGGACAATCTTCTGTGTACCACACTTACCTGAAAGCCCACATTGCTCAAGAGCCCATGCATGGCTAACAACCCACTTTTGGCTGAGCCCCTTCCCCCCCTCCCTTCCTTCCTTTGCTCCTTCCTTCTGCAGGGAACAGGCGGATTTATTAGGCAGTGAGGAAGAGAAAATGGGGACCAAAGGGGACACAGCTCTCATGGAGAAGATCAGATTAGCCCTCTATTGCAACCTTCTAAAATGGCACTTGGTGAAAAGCTCAATTGTCACCATCTTTATCACAGGAAGTATGTCAGAGACCTCATTAGGTAATGCCTCTTTGAGAAAAAGCCACATACATGCAAATCCAATGGGAACTGGGCATTTTAGTAAAGTTCAGAGTGTGCAAGTGAAGCAGAAAAATCTCCCTAAGAATATACTAGTACATACATATTAAGAGGAAATGCTAGCCTTGGATTATAAATATCTCTAAAACTCACTAAATTATGACAGCAACGGACCTTTGAACAGAACTTCAATGCTTCGATTCTCAAAGATAAGTAAACTTGGTGCAGAGTCAGCTCAGATTCAAGAGGCTTTGAAAACTGCACAACTATTCACACTCCTGTTATGTTTACTTTTAGTGTTCGCACACATTGTATAGTCAGGCAAGCAATAGATGGGTAAAGAAAACTCAAAACACCTGACAATGTTTTTGACTGGCAGGTTTTAAAATACTTTGCAGAACTGTGATGAGAACCAACCTTCCAAATTATCTGTCTCCGAATTTTATCTGTACATTCCCTTACAGCAGAATATAATTCCAGCTTCAACTGGTTTTAATAAGATGTTAAGAAATCCAAATTAAAAAATAATTAAACTAAAAATTATGTCCCTTAAAATTCATTTTTAACGGTAAAGATTTTTAAAGTGTAAAGATACTATTAACCAAAAAAATTTTTTTTAATCACTTTTGCAGTTAGTAGATCCTCCAAAGACCATCTCACAAAAAAGTCAAACTACTTGCTTTACAACTTGCTACGTGCATGGTCTCTGTAACACTGTATTATATATTTTATCACTAACTCCTAGCTAGAGTTAATTAATGTCCTGATGACTATACTGACCTTTGAAATTTCTATCAGATAATCAGGAATTATGTACTACAAGTTGAAGATACAAATAGTAACAATGAAAGGCTAGAACAAGACAACAAAATTATAAAAGCAAAACAATGAAATACCAACTGGTTTATAACACACAAAGGAAAATGTAGAGAAAGAACCAAGAATTCCCACAGTGGTACAGAAATTAAGGGAGACTTTGCCAAAAATGCATTTAAAAGATCAGAACAAATAACAGAGCACAAAAACTCCTCCGTGCAAATTAGACAAATGAGAAAGAAAGGTCAGGCACAGTGGTGCACACTTTTGGTCCCAGATACTTGGGGTGCAGGGGCAGGAGCATCACTTGAGCCCAGGTATTTAAGACAAGTCTGGGTAAAGTGAGATCCCCATCTCAACAACAAGAAAAGGAGGAAGAGAGGGAAGAAAAGAGGGAGAGATGAAGGGTAGACAGGAGGAAAAACAAACAAAAACAAAAAATACGTAAGAAAAACAATCATAAGTCTTTGACATTATCTTTACTTTCCAAAAGATACCAACTTTCATAACTCAAAACTGATTTTGCTGGATATGGATGGTGTCACACACCTATAAACCCAGTCACTTGGAAGACTGATCCACAGGACTACAAGTTCCAAGGCAACTGTGAAACTCAGTGAGACCCTGTCTCAAAATAAAATAATTAAGAGGTTAGGGGCATAGCTCAATGGTAGAATGCCCCTTATGTTTTGATCCCTAGTACTGCAAAAATAAATAAATAAATTAAAAATTAAAAATTAAAAAAAAGGAGTAAAAAGTGAGTATAGTCATAAATAAAACACTGATTTTTCTAAGGATAGATGAATGAACTGGCAGCTGCTGATAATTATAGATGGGCCAAATGACTCATTTTAATGTCTCAATTTCAGGACCTAGGCATGAATATTCAATATTTCTACACTGGATGGGGCAAAAAGGTACTTAAAACTAATCAAGGCCCATGTGCAGCCTAAGAACCACTGTAACATAAACTTCCAGAATTCCATTCTCTCCCTTCACACTTATCTGCAAGTGAAATTCCATGGCATTTCAGCAAGGTGGTAGAGAATTAAAGGGAGAAGTCAATCTACAATCTAACATTTCTAGGAAAACAAAAATAGCAGCAACAACAAAAGCCTTACACTGCAAATGACTTCAGAGGTGTTTGGAAGATTGCTGTAGGGCTAGGGGTATATCTCAGTAGTAGAGTACTTGCCTACCGTTGCATGTCCAAAACTCTGGGTTTGATCACCAGTAATGCAAGGAAAAAAAATTGCTGCAAATATCAAAGACACAGGAGAGGATGCTAACAGGAAAAACATGCACAAGTGTTCTTCTATGCAATGGAAGTATTTGAATTTTAATGCTTCTACTTCAAATTATAAGGCTCTGAAGCCAAGTGTGGTGGTATGCACCTGTAATCTCAGTCCTCAAGGAGGCTGAGGCAAGAGGATCACCAAAAGGTTCAAGGCCAGCCTGGGCTATATATGAAGGTCAAAGCCAGCCTGGATTACATAGTGAGACCCTGTCTTACAAAAGTAAATAAGGCACACACATACACACACACACACACACACACACACACAGCTCTATGTTAACTTGGGTAAAAAAAATTTTAAACTCCTATTGATATTTTCCTTAAGAGTATGATGCTTCGGAATATAATTAATCCAGATCAGTGCTGTCATCTGCACTTTCTATGATGATGGAAATGCATACTTGCACTGTCCTATACAACACGTTATTAGCCATGTGTAGCTACTGAGCACTGGAAATGTGGCTAATGTGAACAAAGAACTGAAGTTTGTATTTGAATTAACTTAAAAGTCACATGTGGCTAGTGGACATTGAAGACAGCACAGATAAGGAAGGCATGGCAGACCACAGTTACCAAGTCTAGAAACTTTACTGATAATCCTCTAAATAGAACACAGTAAAATATCACTAACATTAACAACAGTGTTTTAAAAGCTGACACTAAAGCTTCAAGCTAATTTGGCACCATTTCAATAATACATGTGGCTGGATTTGTTTAACCAGTTTTGCTGTTTTTATGTGTTATATGGAAGTCAATTCTCCATATATATTTTATTCAAACATTATCATTCGAGTCCACAAAATTCTCTCTCCAAGGGTAATCATAATACTTGTAATAGCACTTGAAGTAAGCCAATTAAAAACAGGCAAAGGATTTGAATAGATATTTCTCCAAAGCTGACATACAAATAGCCAATAAGCACATGAAAATATGTTTAAGTCTCTAGTCATTAAGGAAATAGGAATAAAAATTACAATGAGCTATTACTTAACACCCAATAGGAAAGCTATAATTAAAGACTGACAAAGTATTGGTTAGAATGTGGAGTATTGGAACTCTCAAACATTGATGGTAGAAAAACAAAACTGTGCTACTGCTTTGGAAACAGTCCGCAGTTTCTCAAAAAGTTACACATAAAGTGTACCGCATGACCCAGATATTCCACTTCTAGATGTATATCCAGAAGAAGTGAAAACATTTGTTCACACAAAAACATACGCAAATGTTCATAGCATCATTACCCACGATAGCCACACACTGGAAACCACCCAAATGCCCATAGCCATGAATTGATAAACAAATGTGATATAGCTACATAAAAGGAAATGAAATATTGACTATAATATGGATTAACCTTAAAAACATTATGCTAAGTAAAAAAGAAGCCAAACATGAAAGGGCATATATACTATATGAGTCTGTTTACACAAAATGTCCAAAGCAGGAAAATCCATAGAGACAAAAAGTAGATTAGTGGTTGCCAAGAGCTCAGGGAGAAGGAAAAGGTAAGTAAATGCTTAATAGCTACAGGGTTTATTTTGGGGATTTTAGGATGAGGAAAATGTGTACATGTTGAAAGGGAGAATTTATGTGTGTCTTATAACAACTGTCAGAAGCACTTCAATTCTTAAAAACATTAAATTCTTTTAGAAGTTTTTAAACTTCCTATTTATGTAATTTTTTTGTTATATACCTTTGGGGAGGATTTTTTGGCCTTGAAAGAATATTGTCCATTTTAGTAAATGGTATCCGCAGAAATATCTGCAAGCAAAAATTCTACGATACAGAGGAGACAAATTTTAAAAGGTGGCAGTTACCTAAAACTAAGAAGAAAGGAACCATTTGTCAGAAAACATTGAAACCTCTGAGTAGCGACGGACAGGCAGACACGCCTGGCCTGGCACTGCAGAGATGTCACCACCTGGCTCTCTGTGAAGCAGGAGCCATTCCGAGGCAGTCTGTGAAGGTGGAGCGATCACTTCCAGAGCGGGGGACACAGTGGCCCTAGCTGGTGCCAGAGCGGAAGTGGCCTTATGGGTAATCCCTGGATTTCAACATTAAATCAAATGAACATGAGAAATGGGACGAAATTTCTCTTCATGAAGTTACAAATAAAAACAGAGGTAAAGAATTAGGCAAGTAGGGACCCTGAAGAATAAAATTTGAATAAATCTCAAAGACAAATCATCAATACTTTAGAAACACATTTCCACATCAGATTGGAAAAAAGCATCTCTGATTCATATAGGGAGTCAGAGACTCTCACTCCTAGCAAAAACAAGGAACAGATCCACCATACGTGGTGGGTTAATGAAGCTTTCTTCCTTAACGCAGCTGTTACTAGCTAAATTGATAAAGATATGATCTCATTTGGGTACAACAATCTGCCTATACAAGTTTAATAACTATCAAGGAAAAATAAAAAAATTTTAAATTATGCTAAATTTAAAAATTAGCTACTATTTAATATCCAAAAGGTTGGACAGCTGAAAAGACTGAAAAAAAGATTGCTGCCGCTAAACCGGGCATGGTAGCACATGCCTGTAATTCCAGCACTTGGGAGGCTGAAGCAGGAGGCTGGCCACGCGTTTAAGGCCAGCCTGGACTACATAATGAGACACTCTCTCGCTTAAAAAAAAAAAAAAAAAAAAAAAAAAAAAAAGATGCTTAAGTGACTCCTATTAATGGAAAAATAAAAGTAACAGAAACCTCCTGAATGCCGGCTCAACAGCCCAGCCTTGAAAAGCAATGGTAACAAGTTCTCTTCCCTGAAGTACCTGGTAGGTGAGATTTACTAACTCTCATGCTGGGGGTGGGGGGTAAGTATAATAATCACCACAAAAATAAAAAGGATAAAAATCAACTTTAGAAACCTTATCTAAAAAAAAAAAAATCCTTAACTAAACCTGGCAAAAACAAGATTTTCAAAAATTTGAGTTAACTGTTTCATGGGCATTCATTACATTACTCCCTTTACTTTTGCAAATTTGCAATATTTCATGAACACTATAAATAGAAAGTTTCACTATCACCAGTTACCATCAGTTTCACTTTCCCTAAAAATTTAAATTATGCTTTTGAATAGTTACCAAAATATTATGTAAGTAATTCGGATTTTGTTTGTGCCTCACCATGCTGATGAAGGTTTAAACCAACACTAATGACTTAGGTGAGTCTATCAAAATATTTAGAAAGCTATTTAATAGAAAAAGATGAACCACTGCCAATGCAGAGTGGTGGGCAGTGGGCAGATGGCAAGCCTGCTGATGACTCCATTTATCTTGATTAGTACAGCACCTAGTACACTTCGGAAACATGTTAATGTCTTTTCAGCACAAGCAATTTAAAGGCTATGCACAGCATAGCCCAGAGTGCTTCTTATGCTCTCAAAGTCAAAATCACATCATATCATCTGCTTGTGGGCACCCTATCTTACAGCATTGTAATTCAACAAACTGGAGAAACAAAACACGCAACTTAATGTGCTAACTTTTAAGGTTCAGAAATATTCTTTCTGAATGCTTCCCTAATTTAAATATTTCAAATAATAACTTTGTAACCCAAGATACAACAGCCTCATATCTTATAGCTAACACAAAATAATAAGCTTCAAATCACACCCTTTCAAAATCAAAACTGCAAATTTAAGATCTCTAACCTTTGACAATCTGTTTTAGGATGCTAAAAATGTTTTTAGCTGGAATTACAAATTTCTCTTTATTTTCTAAATCCATTTCTTTCCTTCCTCCCTTCCTTCCCTTCTCTCTCTCTTCTTCCTTCCTGTTCCCTCTCCTTCCTTCCTTCCTCCCTCACTCCCTTCCTTCTCGATACTGGGAATTGAATGAATCCAGGGCTTCAAAATACGCTACATTCCCAGCTCTTTTTTTTTTGTTGTTGTTTAAAAGCAGGGTCTCACTAAAATGCCCACACTGGGCTTGAACTTGGAATTTTTCTGCTTTGGCAATCCCAAGGATTATAGACATGTGCTGCCATGCCTGGCTACACATTTCCCTTTAGAACTAAGGGAATATACTTTGTACTTGGCTTATCAGATATATATGTATAATTACTGTATGGTCATCAATTTATTTATTTGCTTATCTCAGAAGTCAGTCCCTACAGTTTAGCTGGCATAAGGTTTTAGCTGGTTTTTTTTTTTCTAAGCAGGAAATTGAACCTATGTCTAATCCCAGTTTATCAATATAACTGCAGAATTTCACGGAACCTTGCCTTTATTAACAGATGCTTTGTGCTCTCTCATGCCCCCTCCCTCCTTCCTTCCCTCTTAATTTTATTTTGATACACAGTCTTGCTTAATTGCTAAATTGCCCAGGCTGGACTTGGACTTAGGTTCCTCCCACACCACTGGCACCAGGTGTATGCCACCGTGTCCAGCAACTCCACTCTTCTACTCGAGGTCCACCCTCTGTTGATTGACTTCTTGAGGATCAGGCCACAGCTTGCCCCTCACTGGTGTAGGACCTGAGATTGCTGCTACAGTCAAGAAGTTTATTCCCTTCAGTATGGTTTGCTTCAATTCCTTTTTTGTAAAAAGCACATCTCCAAAGCACATGGCCTAGATCATTTCCTGTTTGGGGGATAAGGCAAAGTCCTATATTACAGTAGTCTAGATTAACTGATGGGACACATGGTCCCTTCCCCTGGGTGTGCTACTACACAATTATACAGGTCCTACAATTTTGAGAAAGTTTCCTGTGGCCTTGAAACAGCTGGGTCCACCAACTAATGCAGTCAACATGTTTTTTTCCTCTCCTTGGTGCAATTAATGGAAGGAAGATTATAAACATAAAGCTTATAGAATGCATTTTATCTTCTATATATATCTTATTCATCAGGCACAGAACTGTGCACAGTTAACATCTAAGGCTTTCTGAGCAGGTTTTTCCCAAACCACGAAGAGGTCTCAGGTGTCTGTCTTCAGACTTAAGTATTTCTAAATCAAAGATACCAATCAGCACTTAAGATTTTTGGCAATGTACTTACTGATAAAAGATTTATTGCTTTAGTTTGATATGATAACCATAACCACCACCACTGTATTCACCAATGTATTCAGAAGTACAACTCTGCTACCAAAGAAGGAAAGACTTTATGTAATGAGATTATGGCAAAACTTTGTGATAATATATAGTACAATCAAACTGGCACCCAACTCCTGGATCATGTGGCTGGCCAGCTTTACAGGCTTGCTCTGATGACGTCATTAACCTTGTAATGTACTAAACTTGCATTTCACAGGACTGACTATTCTACACCCTTGTAATACTACTATGGGAGGGTGTGATGGCATCACTTAAATATTTTACATATTAAGTAGTTAGCATAGATAGATCTTTCTCTTCCTCCATACTTCATTTTACATTTAAATAATCACAAGATATGATACTTGAAGCAACAAACTGCTTGAACCCCATCAACAGATGGCAAATCCTAATGCAAATTTCTTTAATGTATCACTTATTGCACCTCATCAGTCTCTTTTCGTGAAGCTCGGAGCCTAAAGTTTTGCTAACAGTATCTTGAGTTTAGGTTCTCATATTTACTTGCTTCAAATATGAAGGCTAGCTATTTAACATGGAGCAGAAAGATTATCCTGGATTTGACAATTTCATCAGGACAAGAAGTTCAAAAACAGAGAGGGCCAAGGGAAGGTTTTTAATGACAGAAGGAGAGTGATTACTTAGAGACCAACTGCTTGATTCACTTACACTGAATGACTGACTTGTACTGAACATGTAAGTCAATCAGGATAACTGTGTCTGGCATTTTTTTTTGGGGGGGGGGAATAGTACATTCTGAATGAATGCCTTTTTGAAAAAAAGATTTGACATATGAATGTCAAATCTCAGGCTAAATCTAAACTCTATAATTCTTGGGTGCAGAATTTTGTTTTCAGTTTTTTCCTAAAATTTAAACACACACACACCTCAAAGACCCCTCAAAAAAGATTCATACACATAAAACCTAAAATCAAATGCTAAAAATCAATTGATAAAATGACAAAAGATGTTAGCTTTGAAGATCAATATATCATTTGTAACCTGCCTGATATTTGGGGGGATTAACATGGTTTCTGGTTTAAGCTTCAGGTCAAGGCTTAAGTCCCACTGCTTTTTAGCTGTAAAGCTCAGAATTAACTGCCTTAGAGACTAGATGACAAACATAAATCAGTAGCACAGATCAAAAAGATGCCACACACCTGTCACTGTTTCATGGCTCTCCACTTAGTTATTATTTCTCCCAAGTAGTTTCTCCATAGTAACTTAAGGGCAGCAAACTACCTACCTTAAGAAGTAAAGACGGCAGGAGTGGTGGCTCACACCTGTAATCCGGCTACTCCCAACCTTGTCTCAGAGTAAAATCAAAAAGATGGGATGTAGCTCAGTGGTAGAGTGCTTGTCCAGTAATCATAAGACTCTAGTTCAATGCTCAGCTGGGAAAAAAAAAAAAAAAAAAGCAGTAGCAAGGGTGGCAGAGACAGCAGTGTAGCGGTCATCAGTGGAAGCCTGGAGACACCCGTGAAGACTGCTCTCTCAGTGACGCCCTGCTGCACATACACAGGGATGATGACTGAGGAAGACTCCAGCCGACCACCCGCGAGCTGAGCCGTCTCCTCTCCAGGCTCAGTTCGTCACTCAGGAAAGGAGGAAGCTGTATTTGATGATCTCTAAATCTGTCTTTAGTCAAAGATCTTTGATTCTATAAGCACTACCCTGCCAACCATGATATTCCCAAACAAGTGCAGGCATGACACCTGCAGCTCAACCTTAATGCAATAATAAATTAGGCACTTATCAGAAATTTCATTTAGCAAAACAAGAAATCATAAATGACACATCTCTAATTGTAAAGGATAGATTAAATAAATCACAGAACACCTACATAATGAATTTTATGTAAATGTTCCAAATAGTTCTTTGAAAAAGAGCATTTAATGAGATAAGAACATGATGATTATTGCCCCAATTCTTTAAAACATATACTTATGGGAGCTTAGAAAATAAAAACCTCCTGGAAACATACAACAAAATGCCAACAGAGATTCACTTCTGAATGTAGGTAAACTCTACAGATTCTACTTTCTTTTGTGCATTGAAAGATTTTTATGCAAAAAAGAGATTGCATTTACAATCAGAAAAATGAAAACTATTTTAAAACTGAGATTACCTAAATTTAAAACAGTAAGTCCCTATCTGAAACTAATAAAATTTTATTTCAAGTAAAACCTTGGGGGTGTTGGAGTGCAGAAAAGGGATCATGTGATATTACGGCATTTTTTTTTTTATCTGTGCATGTGGACGATGATGACCAGTAACATAAATGTAGGCCTAAAATCTTATCTTTCAAATCCAATTCTTGAGGACGAGGAGTACAGCACAGGGGTAGAATGCCTGCTTAGTATGTAAGAGGTCCTGGGTTCAATCTCCAGCAGTGCCAAAAACAATACAAAATCCAGCCTCTGAGATATGATCCCACACGCATCTACAATGCCCCACTGTGCTTGCTTCAGCAGCACATATACAATGCCCCAATGATTTCCTGATTATATCTAAACAGATTCAGTATACCAGTCCTCTGAAAATAGCTGCTCTAATGTTTTAAATTAAAAAAAAAAAAAAAGCCAGGTGTGGTGGTGCAAGCCTGTAATCCCAGCACTCCAGAGGCTGAGGCAGGAGGATCACCATGAGTTCAAGGCCAGCCTGGACTATACAGCAAGACCCTGTCTCAAAAAAAAAGAAAAGAAAGAAGAGATATTTCTTTTCTTTTACTGCAATAGATCCTAACTGGGATGGGAGACAAAAAGCCATTTGAAAAACTGATGAAAACTGAAATCCCCTCCTAGTATATAGTGCTGTTTCAAGTGGCTGAATATTTATGCAAATTGTTAACTATCTGTATTGGGTTTGTGTTCAGCCAGAAGCAGACCCCAGGAAAAGTATCTGCATGTGAGGAACTTCTGTGGGAGATGGACAAATGGAATAGGCAAGAGAAGGAAGTCAACACAGGGTGCAATAGTAAGTCGCTACTGTGAACAAGTGAGACATTCCTGCTATGGGATTTTGGGAGACTGCAGGAGGTGTCCCAGCACAGGGAGTGAGAAGCTGGCTGAGGGCTGCTCCCAGCAGGGATAACCCTAGACAATTCGGATGTGCCGCAACAGAAGTGGCAGAGAAGCACTGGTTAACACAATATACTAGAGGCTTGCAAAAGAAAGCTGTTGGAGCACTGTAAGAGCCATGAGATGTGTGTGGGGCACAAAGAGAATACTGCCAAGTCTTTCCTACCCATAAAGTACAGTAAGAAAATAAAAATGCCCTTGCTTGGATTAAAATGCAAACTACAGTGTCTATAAAAAACTTACTGTGTGCTCCTCTGAGCCAACCACTGAGGATTAAAACATAAAGTCAGTTTTGTGAATTTTTAAACCCACAATTTGGTGAGAAGACAGCACATAGACAAGATTAAAAAAAAAAAAACCTAATGAAAGGATTTAAAAAGTGGGGTCAGGTATTCTTGGCACTTCAAAAGAGAAGATGAGCTGCTTCAAAGCAGCTGTGAAAATACGTAATATCTCTTCTGGTAGAAAGGAAGGACAGACACTCCACCTGGATCACAAAACACTATACAACCTGCCAATTCACAATTTTCTTCAAGCAGAGAGTTAAAATCACAGTATCATCAAATAACCAAAAATACAAGAAAAGAGAAGCACTTCCAAGGTGGGGCTTACTCAGGGTAGACGATACTGGATGCTAAAAGAAGTGAGCTAAAATTTCAAGCAAACTAGCAAAGATTCACTGTGGCCAAGTGAGGTGAAGTGAGGCAAGCCAAGGAGCAGAACAAATAGAAATCAAGGAAAAAGGACGCTGTATGTTTGTGATCCCCACTACACTAAAGGCTGAGGCAGGAGGATTGAGGCAAATTCAAGGCCAGCCCAGGTAACCTTGCAAGATCTTGTCTCGAAATTAAGAGATCTGAAAAGGGCTGGGGATGATTGAAAAAAAAAAAAAAAAAAGAAAAAAAGAAAGAAAGAAAGAAAGAAAGGTGGTGGTGGCAGTGGGGAGAATTAGTAGAAAATAGAATTAGGGTGGATTATAAGTCAATTAGTGCAATTTCTTCTGAATGTTACATCAGTGTAGATGCTTAGGTATGCAAGTTTAATTTTTGTTTAAAATTGGGGAAAAACCCTACATGAATAGATCTCTGGATTAAATTCAGAATCAAATTTAATTTTTACAGTCAAGAACAATTAAACTGTCTGCTCATATTTTCTGGATCATGAGAGCTATTCACACTGAAATGTCTAACATTTTGCTCATTGTCAAAAAAAGCCTTCAAGTGCTGACATGAAAGATTGTGCTTTATTTCAAATAGTGCACATCACTGCAGTAACAGAGCTCAGCACACATAGGAACGAAGGCACTCTGGAAGATTCATCTCTTCTTCCAGTTGATCTGACATACACAGTAGGATCCAACCTAAATATCAATGAACGCCTGTTTTAATTTTTCTCCAATCTTATTCACAGTTACAAAATCAGGATAATTTTTCTTCTATTAACTGTCATTTATTGAACTGAGTACTATTTCAAAGAAAAGAAGAACCAGTCATTGAAAAGTAATTCCATTTTTAGATACTCCACTAAGCTTAACAAAGGCATTAAACACTTCTGATTATTGAAAAATTAAACATGCCTAAACTATTATTCAGTCTCATTCTACACATAGCCAAAATTTTAAAAATTTCTTATCTAGTGGTTTCTAAAAGGTACAGAGTGAAAACACATTCTTTCTCAGGTCTTTTTCTCCTTCGAAAACCTCTAAGCGGCTCAATACAAAACTGGAAGTTTAAATGAAACAAAAAAGAGTAAGAAACTATTTCAAGCTTATCCTATCATTTCTACCATCTTTATATCCAAATTGAGTCACAGAAAGAGAAAAGACTTGCATATGCTTTACAAACTATTCCTTTCCTACAAGGAAGGCCAATCATCTATTTACTTAAAACAATGAAAAATAAGACCACAGGCTATAGCAGATTTCTATATTTTAAATGTTAGGAGCATAAAATGTTAAAATACCCTTTTAAGGCAACTCATATTGTACCTTGGCCTTTTTTTTTTTGCTTTGATACTAGTTTATGGAAATTTAAATATCAGATATCTGTGTGGCTTATAAGGTCAGAATTAAAGACACAAGGGGTCAGACATGGTGGTGCATGCCTGCAATCCCAGCACTCAGGAAGCAGGGGCAGGAGGATCCACACTGAGTTCAAGGCAAGTCTCAACTACATAATGAGACCCTGCCTGGGGGTGAGGTGGGGGGTGGGGGGAGCAGATAAGGGGAGGGAGAAGGGGAGGGAAAAGACTCTGCTTTGGTTTTCCTGTGGTTATAAAGCAAGGTGACATTCTACATACTAAATGAAGCATATATTTCTTATGTAGATACCTTGTTCTGTGGATCAAAACTTGTCTAACGGGCAGTTTTTTTCTTTTAATTTCCAAGGCAAATTGACGACTCAAAGATGTTCAGAACACTTACTTTCCTGCTTTCATCCACCACATCATGGACAAGTTTTAACCAAAGTTCCCTGAGACCTAGGAATCTGCACTTTATACTTTTGCTGCCCCTGTACATCTGAGCCTCCAGAGAAGGCTCCAGCAAACTTCATGTTGCTGTACAGACGAAGACTAGCAGCAATGACATTTTGGGGACCTCTGAGACTCAGTCCCTATTATCACCTCACTTCTAAGATATTAAAATACCAGAGCTATTGAAAGCAAAGGGACTAGGCCCTGTTCATTCCTGCATCCCTTCCCAAACCTAGTGGACCTTAGTAATTGAGGGTAGTTGGCTTGTATTCCCTGAATTCCATTGACAGTGCTAAAAGATAAGATCATTAAAAGAAACTTGAGATTTTTTAAGTGAAAGCAAGAATGGTATCATACATTATTATATAGCAAGTTCTTTTCACAATTTATTAATCAAATATTTCCTACTTGTTTTGCAAAAACAAATGTAGATTTAGTGTGTCCCCAGTTTCCAGCAAAGATCTTCTAAAACACTGGTATCTTTCTGAGTGACCTTAATGATTGGAGGATCTTTTACTATAATATTTGGTCTTAGTGGTTCCTGATATAAGAGCTTCTAAAACCATTGGAACGTCCAGAGCAGTGTCTTTCTGTTTGTACTTAGTGTCAGGACTAAATTGCGGGGTACTGACCTGGTGTTGGGAGAGGTGGAGATGCTTACTATGAAGGAAAACCAGACACATCTGGTTTCAGAAGTGATGCTAGTATAGAAAAACCTCTTCTGTTTTACAGCTAACGAGTGGTTATTTCATTTCAGTATGGAGGACTAAAATGCAAAATTAACCTGTAGTCTATTTTAGTACCCTTTAAGAGTTACCAATATTTTATCCCTTATTGTAACTTTCAGTTAGGATTTCCTTGTTTCTGAAATGAAGGTAGCATACCTCCTATTTTATAGAGGTACTACTATTAATTTAAATGCTCTGGAATGGTAAAGTTATGTTATTTTGCTTGATTACAAGCATCTATGATTTTATTACTTTATTTGTAACTGGCCAGGGTTACTTTCAATACCACTTCCAATAGAACTTTCTGCAATATATGGCTATTTACCACTTAAAATTTAGATAGTACAAAGAACTACATTTTTAATTTAAATAGCCCATAAAGTCAATGATATCATATTGAACAACACAACTCTAGATTCAGAAATATATATAATATTTTTTCCTTGTTAAGACAAAATTTTTGAGAACTAAAATTCTATTTGTTTTCTTAGTCTATTTTTACTCTTTTCTATATGGGATAGTAAAAGAAATAAAAGGTAATAATTTAGAGAGCCAAAACACACTTAATTCAACTTAGTTGACATAAAATCTCCAAAAGATGAGAATGACATACAACAAAGGGTAGCACATAATAGGTACTTAGCAAATAAAGCAACACAGATGAGAGCACTTCATTATGCCTCAATTAGATGTTGACCTTCCCCTCCCACATTACCAACAGACATCTGTGCTTTTTGGTGGTTTTTTTTCAGGATCTCACTGTGTAGCTCAGGCTGGCCTTGAACTCACAATCACGCTGATGAGCCTCGTGATGGAATTACAGGCATGCACCATCATGTCCACCACATTTCTACCTCCTGAGAGACCTCAACATGAACTGTGTCACTTGGGATAAAAACTGCCCAAGATGAAAAACCTTCCCTCAAAAAAAAAAAAAAAAAATATATATATATATATATATATATATATATAATCTACTGGAAGGAAAGAGCTAAGAGAAAAGTTTTAAGATCAGTATAAATTAGAAGTCCAACACAGCAAAAATAGAAAACCACTGTGGGGAATCCACCATGAAGAGTTCATCATTAAAAGCCAGAAAACAAGTAAAGAGAATTGAAAAAGGAGAGATCACTGTTGGCCACAGTGGTTTGACGTTGGTCACACAGAAGAATTTGAAACAGGTCTTGGGAGATTGGGAAGATCTGAATACAAGAGGCAGGGACTAGTGAGTAGACTAGTTTTGCTGATCAGAAAGGGTCAAGGGGGAGATTAATTGGGGTGTGACTGTGATGGGCCTTCAGTGATAAGTAAGAAGTCTGAATGTGATCCTGCAGGGTGAACAATGAGGAACCACTGAAGGTTAGAGAGAGACAACAAAAGCTGTCAACAAAGTATTTAATTATTCATTCACTCTGAGCGAGCATCTGGTGCACTATATGTAAGGGATGTTGCAAAGCTGAGAGAACTACAATGATGTCTGTGGCAAAGTTCTAACCCAGGCAAGGTTCATAACACTGCCAAGAAACAGATGAAGAAATGACTAAACACAACGTGACAAGAACTCATAGCATAGTTACATGCGAAAAGCTGACAAGTACTGTGGAAAGGTTTAAATGTAGAGTAGATCTGGAGGAGAGTTGAAAGAAGAGCCAGGCAAGCCTTTATTTCAGAGGGATCACTGAGGTAGAGACTCTAAAACTTAAAAATGGCAGGGTAGGGGATCACCAGGCAGAGAAGGAGATGATAGGTACCTACAGAAAAGCCTTCAGCAAACAGACACCCCATTAGGAAGATCATATTTCTATCAGATTAAAAGTTGCTGGGGTTACCTCAGAGAAAGGTTCAGCTCTTGTAAAGAATAGTATTACAGAAAAATGTTATTGTATAGCTACAGTGCAGAACTACTTGCAGAATCAACACTTACCATCTCAGGAGACTGAAACATTGATAATAAAAATATTACAATCATCTTTAACGAATGGTGCTGGAAAAATTGGCTTGCCACATGCTGAAAACTAAAACTAGATACATGTCTCTCACCATGTACTAAACTAAAATCGAAGTGGATCAAAGATCTAAACATTAAAACAGAAAAACTAAATCTACTGGAGAATAGAATAGGAAGAACTCTCCAAGACACAGGGGGGAAAAAATTATGAACAGAACCCAGACTGCACGGGAAATAATATAAAGAATCAGTGCTTGGGACCACATCCTATTAAAAGGCTTTTGCACAGCAGAAGAAATTACTAATAGAACTAGACAAAACCCACAGACTGGGAAAAAAATGTTTGCCAACTGTCCCTCAGACAAAGGTCTAACATCTAGAATATATAAAGAACTCAAAAAAATCAAATCCCCAAAATTTAAAGATCCTATCCAAAATCGGCATCTGAAATGAATAAACATTTCTCAGATGAAGAAACAAAAATATGAAAAAGTGTTCAACATCACCAGTCGTTCAAGAGATGCAAATCGAAACAACGCTAAGATTCCATCTCACTCCAGAAAGAACAGCGATTACCAAGAAATCAACCCACAACAAGTGCTGGCGGGGTTTTTTGTGGGGCGGGGCGAGGTACCCTCCTCCACTGTTGTTGGGAATGTAGACTGGTCCAACCACTGTGGAAATCAGTATGGAGACTCCTCAAAAAACTACAACTAGAGGTTCCATTTGATCCAACTATTCCTCTGCTTGGTATCTTCTCAGAATTGAAAATATCATACCACAGCAATATATGCACAACCATGTTCATAGCAACACAATTTGTAATAGCTAAGTCTTGAAATGCCCCACAACTAAGGAATGGCTAAAGAAAATGTGGTTTATCTACACAATGGAGTACTACTCTGCCATAAAAAATAAACTAGAGACATTTATGAGTAAATGGATGCACCTTGAGAACATATTCTTAAGTGCAATAAATCAGACACTCATAAGTACACATTGAATTGTTTCTCTGATAAGAGAAACCATAAGTGTAAATAAGGAAAAAGAGGTATAATAAATACTATATAAAAGGAAGATAATACTCAAAAGAGAGGAGAACTAGAAAGGGAGAAGGGGGAAAAGAGGGAAGGGAAGAAGAAAAGAAAAGGGAAAGGGAAAAAACAAATAAACCTGCTGTAAATAGGAAAGGGTGTGGGAGCAGAAGGGAAGGATGAGGAAGGTGGGGGGAATCAAGATATATCAGGTACAAAATAACCATGATGAATGTGATCATTATGCATACAATGTACCAATACATGGTCTTGGTAAAAAAAATAAATAAATAAATATATTAGAATGACCGTAATAAAGAACAAAGTATAAAACCAGTCTAGTAATCTGGTATTTTTGAACTATGAAAATAAACAGTTTAACATTCAAGGAGAAAAGACATTAATAAAAACTAATCAAGTTATCAATCACAAAGATTTTATTTAAGCCAAACATAACTTCAACATTTGTAGCAGGAAGCACACACAATAACTATGCAAGACAGGGACAGAATCAGGTGGGTGGGCAAGAAAATCATGCTTGAGAAAATACCTTTTCTTCTAGGAAAGAAGAGGTCTTGCCTTTAACTTGTCTGTTGGCTTCACTCTGACACCTGGATTGATTCTAATCATTCATGACCATACTCTCTTCATTTAACATCCCCACTTTGCTTGTTAGCTTGATGCATTATAATTGTTTTTTTTTTTTGCAAGATTATTACCTATGATCACATATAAGTGAAATTCTAAAAGAGCCAAAATTAACAATTACATTTAAAATACAATATTCTTATAGGAGATTAAGTATACCTGCTATCTAAAACAAAAATATAACAGAGTCAATGAAATAAACCCTCAAGTCTAGTTACAAGGCAAGTTCATTAATTCCACTTAAAACAATTTGACAGGGTTTTGCTCAAAACAAAATTAACTCCTTAGAAACAGTACTTATAAAATAGTAACAAAAGACTTGATTTTATAATTTACCAAAGTTATAAATCTTTTTACAATGTTCTCTTAACTCAGAAACATATTGACAGTAATGGCTGAATTACTGAGGTCTCATTTAATTCTACCTGTAATTTTAAAAAGAAAACTTTGAAAAATTGTAATCTGAGGCAATTGTATTCCTGGGCATTTTCCCCAGAGTAATGCAAATATATGCTAGACCAAAAACATGTACATAAAAATTAACAGCAGCTTGGTTTGTAACAGCCATAAATTAGAACCAAGAAGTGAATGACTTAACAAAATTTGTTCATCCATATTACAGAATACTCAGTAATTAAACAGAAAAGCCTACTGATGCATGCAGAAATCCGGATAAATCTCTATAAAGAATTATGCTAAGTGAGGGAAATCCAAAATTGTATCTTATTTTATTTATGTAACATTCTTGAAATGACAAAATAATAGAACTGGGGAAAAATTAATGGTTGCCAGAGATTAAGGAGCAGATGAGAAGAGCTGTGGGGTATGGCTATCAAAAAGGGCAACATGAGAGGTGTTTGCAGAGATGGAAATGTTCAGTATCTTGATTGCATCAATGTCAATATCTTTTTTTTTAAATTTTTTATTGTTACCAAGAACATGTATTGGTACATTATGTACATAATGATCATAATCAACATGGTTATTTTGTACCTGTACATGATGTATCTTGGCTTTCCTCCTTCTTCCCCTCCCCTCCCTTCCATTCACCCACCCTTCTTTATTTGCAACAAGTTTATTTATACTTTTCCATTTTTTTCCCTTTCATCTTACTTTTCTTTTAACCTTCTTCTTTATCCCTCTTTTCCCTATCTAGTTCTCCTCTCTTTTGAATACTATCTCTCTTTTTTTTTTTTAACATAATATCTATTATACCCCTTTGATAGTGGCATTATAGTATACTTTTATCAAGATTCTAGCACTGGGCAAAACGGAGTACAGGATGCAGAGGACTGCTCTGTATTTCTTACAACTACATATGAACTCACAATCATCTCACAATAAAAGTTTAATTAAAATTATAATTTATTATTCAAGTTTTGTCATAGTGACTACCTGAGGGGAAAGACCTCTAAAATGTGTAAGAATATTTCTAACAACCCTATTAGAACCAAAGTTTACTGTACCCACATCAAAACAAAGTATGAAATTTCCTGTTTTATTATTCTCAACATTGATGTACTTTGTAGAACCAATGATACACTTAATATTTTAGTAATATGTTTCCTTAGAAAAATTTAATGTGCTTTAAATTACTCCACTTTTGTATTCTATTCATCAGCTAACCATTCAATAGTTATTACAGATTGAGCACCACTAATCTGAAAATCTTAAATTCAAGTCCCCAAAATTCTAAAGTTTTTGAGTGCTGGAATGATTTGGAAACATTTCTGATTTTGCATCTTCAGATTAGGGATACTCAACTGGTAAAATATATCCAAATACTGCAAAACTAAAAAAAAAATCCTTGGAAATATAAGAATGTGGTCCCAAGCACTTCAGATAGAAGATGCTCAACCTATACTAACTTGCATAAGGAAAGGATAAGGAAGTTTGCTCATGTCACCCTGTCCAAACCTGCCAGAGCTGGTCTTTGTACCAATGATTGTCTACTAACAGTTTTAGAAAAAACATGAAAATTCATCTTGCTATGGTTATAATCCAGATAAAATGAGTATGAATCAATTTGTTTAAAATTTTCTAATTAATGTTTTTACTACAGAATTTGATATAATGAATTATTTATCTAGCAAACTGTGTTAAAAAGGAAATTTTTTAAAAGAAAAAATTAGTTTTTCTCCATAGAAACATTCATGATGAATGGTTTTAGGGGTCTTGGATCAGTTTACAAACGCAATTTACAAAAGGACAGAGGATGAGTATTAGGCAGAGAGAACATTATTCAGGACTGGTAGGTGGTGCTGGGCTCAAGACTGTAATCTTAGCTACTCCGAGGCTGAGGCAGGAGGACTGCAAAGTTCAAGGTTAGCCTGGGCAACTTAAATGCCACCTTGCCTCAAAATAAATGTTTTTAAAAAGGGTTTGGGATGCAGCTTAGTGGCAGAGCACTTGCCTAGCATGTTTGAGGCCCTGGATTCAATTCTCACCTCAGCGGTTAGAGGGCCTGCCTTGTAAAAAACAAAAGAATAATAAGTGAAGATGTTCCAAATCTGGAAGTCAAAATTAATTAATTCATTCTAAAGCTATTAAGGGTTAAGATTAAGCCATGCAGAAAGACCTAGGTTTCTTTTGTTGACTATCTTAAAGACTATTTCCCCATGGAAATGATATACTCACATTACTCTATAGGATAGTGGACTTATGGATTTATATTGCTTCTACAGAAAATTGTTTTTAAAGTTCCAAACAATATTTTGGAAGATCAGCACTTGCCAATACACTACAGATTTCAGACATATTTTTTAATCTACTGACAATTTGGGTTAGACATTTAACAGCTGAGCTAAGTTTCAAAATAATAGCAGGTCTTGTGAAGTCCAGTTGGGTGTTCTAATTCCTTATTCAGTGCTTTCTTAAAATGGACTTTGCTGGTTGTTCAGTCATTGACAAAGTGACAGTAAGTAGAAATTTTCCATCACTGAATTAGTCTGAGATTCAAGGTAAGATTCAACCATTTATTCTAGCAGATGTGACAAAAGATTTTCAAAACATTCTGTTTATTCATAACAATAGGAGAGAATATTTTCAATAATAAGTTTGGACTTACAAAGGCACATGGATTGCCTATGGAATAAAAGAAAAGCACAAAACACAATAAACCAAACTAATGCTTTAAGAAAATGGAAATAACTCACAAAAATGGCAAGTTTGGAGGGATATATAATAGTTCATTATGGTTAATTATTTTACATTGGCTATCTGGTAAAATATTTCAAGAAGTACAACTAAAATAATCAAGTTTAGGCTAAAATGTGTTCTTAAATCATTATCTTATCACCAGACAGGGCACCTGATCAGACACAGGTTTTAAACAAAAAAAGCAAATGAGAGTGGTCAACACATCTGACTCTCTCAATTTGGGTGATTTATCAAGTAACAAACACCTCAGCAAGCAGGAGTAACAGCTAAAACCTAGTCATTCACAGCTTACCCTTAACACTCACAGAACAATTTTACATGCTTATTTATACACCAGAAGTTCTAGGACAATCTTCTCCAGTTCATGCGTCTTACCTTCCCCAACTAGCTTGTAATATTTACCATGGATTCCTTAAAGACAGAGATCATTACTGCATTCAACACAGATCATAACATTCTCTGGGGGAAATCATCTGTTTGGTCATGAGGTCTATGGTAGCAAAGTCTGATACTGAGCAGAGGACTAACAAATGGGAACTATAATTTATGCCTCGAGATTTGCCATTTTAGTAAGTTCTGATTCCCTTAAGGCAGTATTTTGATTCATTGTATTTTGTGCTTTTATTCTGTAAGTCGATTGAAATAAAATGAAACATTTTAAATCAGAGGTACCCCAAACAGAAGACCAGTATCTCACACACAGTAGGACTCTAACAAATACCTAAGGCATTATTTATCTATTGTCCCTCTCCAGAACCCCTGGTGGTGCTCAGGAATAGAAGTTACTACCTCCAACCATTTCAGCCCTTGTTTCCCACTCAATCCAGGTACAGGTGTCAGAAAACCTAATCCAGTTTGCTGCAAAACAATTACTACTAGTTTCCGTTGTTTAGCCTCAGAATTTTTTAATGATTATTTTATTATGTATATAAAATATTAATATATAATGCAAACACATACACATATATGTATTTTATATATATATGGAAAGAGAAAGAGAGAGACAGACAGACAGAGAAATCTATAGGAATTTTTCCTTCGTGGGGAAGAGCAGGATCTAGGAGAAACTCTCTTCCCTGAATTTTTAAATTACTTTTTCTTCTTATGGAAGAACACAAATCTAAGTTTTAAAAAAACTTACCTTGTTGAAATCCACCACAATTTCCTAACACTGATAAGACTGTCTACATGTAAACATTAAGAGGTGAATGAAAAATACCTACAGATGGAACTTGAAGTATTCATAGGAAATATATTTTCAGAGGAACAATTCTGTCTTGATTAACTTCCCTAAGAACAAGTTAAAGCGTTTGAGCAAGTGATTACCCACTACCCTAAACTCTCTTCTGTTTCGACCCAACTTCAACTTCGAGGAACATTTATTCTCTATCAGGGGTGTAGTCTCCAATGTGCATAGGGGACCAGTTGTTAACAAATGAGTTCCTGAGAGTTTGGAGGTGACAAACTGATAGATACAACATCCACAAGAGCTCCTTCCCCTGCCTCTGCTGCCTGTTGCCTTGGGAGACCCTCAGGAGCCTCATACCACTACCCTGCAACAGGTATGGAGCAGTTGACTCAGTCTAGTCATATGTTTGTGCAGCTTCTGAAATAAGAATACTTATTTCAGAAGCTGAGAATTTCAGGTATACAACATCAGTTTTCTCCCCTTATCCCACAGGGTGAATTTGTAATAACTTCTTGAGAAGACAGCACATTCTTGCTGAAAAAAAATACAACAGATAAAACAAAAAAATCAACTGCTTGATAGTCTAAGAGCTGTGAAAAATAAGTACTAGAAGAATTCTAGAGAGCATCTAGTCCAACTCCCTCCTTTATAAATACAAAAACTAAACCCCAAAGGGGTTAAGTGACTTGTTCAGGAGACATTCCCAGGACTAGAACTAGAGCCTTTGTCTGTCGGTTTGGATCAAGTGTCTTCTAAACCTGCTTCCTCCTTTCTAATCTTTCTCCTGTGGCAATGCCAGCCTAGTTTCAAGTGTTTTTGTTTTATTTTTTTTTAATTTTGCTTTCAAGTGTGATTAACTTTAGACAGAAAAGGCAGCATAATAATTTACAAGCTGCATTTATGTAAATGGTATTAAATGAGTAACTCTCTAACATTTCTTTCATGTGTTGACCAGCAAAGACACTGTATAAAACAATTACTACTCAGAATAAAAATTGTAATAGGTGTATATTTATTTAAAGGGTATGTTTTTTGGCTGTTCTTAGTGACACTGGAGGTTAAACCCAGGGCCTTCCCACTGAGCCACACCCCTGGTCCTTTTTAAACTTTTATTTTGAAACAGGGTCTCATTAAATTGCTACATTGCACAGACTGGGCTCAAACTTGTGATCCTGTCTCAGCCTTCCAGAATGCTGGGATTATGGTTATGTTTTACATTGCAAGTACTTCTCTTCTGTCTCAAAATATAATATTACCAATCTTTGTCCTTTTAAACATAACAGTTTATTAAGATGTGTTTACCAAACTTATCTCCAACTTTATGGTAGTGGTATTTAATGACTCTTAGGCCTATCACAAAAAGCTACAACTTTCTTATTTAAAAAGGTCCATAATTAGTTGGTCTAGTGGCACACAACTATCATCCCAGGACTCTGACAGGCTGAGGCAGAAGGATCACAAGACTGAGCGCCCAGCATAAACAATTTTGAGACTGACCCTGTCTCAAAATTTAAAAAGGGCTGGGGACATAGCTCAGTGTGAACGTCTGGGTTCAGTCACCAGTACTTTATGGTTTGTGCCTAAATGTCCCCCCAAAGCCTCATGCCATTATAGATAGAGCTTTTTCAGAGGCATTGGATCTAGAGTGTGTTATGCTGGGATTAAGGGCATGTGATCACTAAACTCCATCCACTGACTGGTTTGGCACCACCCTAATCCTGGCAGCCAGGATAAGATATAATCGGCAGAAAGAAGCTGTTTAGGCCATTCTGCTTGCCTTGGTGCCTTCTCCCTGTCTTCCATGCCACTCTGCCTTGGATCCAGCTGATTGTGGACTGAAACCTCTATAAACTGTGAGCCAAATAAACCTTTCCTCCCTTAACTTTGGGTGTTGGGTATTTTGTCTCAGCAATGAGAGAAAAGTAACTAAGACAAGTACTGAAAAAAAAAAAGTAAATAAAAAATTTAAAGTTCCATTATTACTTTGATATTCTCTTCCTTACAATCTCTTGCAAATTACAATATTAAGCTCATAATGTTTTGTCAGTGTTTTTCCTTGCAATACCTTGTTAAAATCCATAATTATTTTTAATAAGCCCACAGAAAGAAAGCCAATAATTTGCCTGACATATAGTAGATGCTGCAGAAAGTGTTATAAAGCATCACCATGTAAGAATAATGACTTACATTTATTAAATGCTGGCCCTGACTCGGACTCTTTTGTAAACATTTTAAATGCACAGTATATTTAATCTTTACAATGACCATACAAGGTGAGTACTTTGGTCATTCCATTTTACAGATGAGCAAAATGAGATCAAGAGAGATCAGCAATGGCCTGAACTGAACACTGACATTCTTGGCTGCTCATTGTTGCACATCACTGCCTAATGATACCTCTTCCAAGTTTCAGTCAGTCAAGGTGAAATTCCAAGGACTTCCTCTGGCCTAAACTACTACAGTTAATCTTGAACCAAAATGGGCATAGACAGCAAGACCTTGAAAACATCATATTGGGCCAGGAGTGGAGCCCCAGGAAGGCTGTGGGTTTGATCTCTAGCATTGCAAAGGAAGGGTGCGGGTAGAGGAGACAAGGAGGTGGTGGAAAACATCACAGGCTTTATCCCTTCCCTTCATTTCCTGAAATGATATTGTTTAAAAGAAAAAAGGAGGGGCTAAGATTTGGTAGAGCACTTGCCTAGCAAGCGAAAGGCCCTGAGTTCAATCCCCAGCAGCCAAAAAAAAAAAAGAGAAGCAGGAGGAAGAGGGGAAAGAAGCAGAAAGGAGGAAAAGAAAAGAGAGGAGAGCAAAACACTGAGTATTTCAGGAACCTGGAGTTGAAGAGTAAGCAAAGGAGAATGGGGCCAAGAGGAGGAGGGACAAGTGAGGGAAAGCCAAAGAAGGAAAAGTAAAAAGTATCAAGATCCCATACGTACATGTGCCACCCCCCACAATGAATGTAATCATTGTGTACTGCAAACATGTAGCGATAAAAATAAATTTTTAAAAAGAAATTAACTTAGTGCAATGTAATCCAAATCTTGCATTTTTTAAAAGGAGAATGCTATCGCTCAAATGTTAAATGATTCATCAGGAAATAAGGTTTAGTAGATCTAATTTTTGGTTAGGATAATTTTCACCTCTCCCATGCTTGTAATTTCAGAAAAAGATTAAAATGGACCAGAATTTCAAATGTCTCTAGTCCATGTTTCAAAAGTCTGTTTGTAACTTAATTGTGGGTTCCTAAGAGAAACTGCATTTCAAATTCTAAGCCAGGGCCCTAAAACCCGCATAGTACTCTGAAAGCCCCAGTTCAGCTACATGTCTTCCCTAATTTTCATACATAATACCATTTTTATAAGACCCATACCCACTTATATTCAACCTGAACACTAGAAGCCAGCATCTATATTTTATGTAAGTGGTTGTAGGCCCCTGAGAAGGGACTTTCTCTGCCTCTCTAAGGAGACAGATGTGTTGTTGATTTTGCTGGTGTGGAGGGATCCAGATTAGGTAAGAGCAGGATTAACACTTTGGACATTAGGACTCACTAAATTTCTGTTTAAGACTAACTGGAGAAGTCAAATATACCTGTGCTGTCAAAGACAGGTACTGGCTCCCCTGGGTCGCCTCCCTCCACACCTTGTAAGACCTGAATGTTGAGACTGGCACCCAATCACTAGGTGTTATTCAGTTCATGAAAAGTACTTCACATGATGTGACTAAAAACTCAGATATTTCCATATTTCATTTTAAGTGTTTTATAGCACTAAAACTTTACAATCCAATACCTAATGACATTTTATCATCTGCAATGAATCATTACGTGTGAATCATAATAAACTATATTATCAGGCTATGAATAATAAAATGATCACTGATGTAGCCAACATTTATTGGCATATTAAATAAAAGTAAATCTAACTTATAAAAAGAAAAAATAATTTATTTAGGCCAATCATCAATGCAATATCTGAAACATTTCTAGGTTTAATTAAATAGTACCATCATGTAACACCCCCAATTTAGTAATGGTAACAACCTCAAGAGATTAAAATAATTCCACTGAATTGTTAAAGTGACAATTTGAGAACCACCTGAATGTGGTGAAACCAGCAAATACAGTATATGTGTGTGTGTATATACATATATACATATGAACATATGAGGGGCAGGCTCTTGGCAACTCAGGGTTTGATCCCCTTACTCTAGAAAAAAGCTGTCATTTCTTACTCTTGGCCATCAAAAGACCTGTTGACTGCTAGCACCACTTCTGCAGTATATGAAGGATTTTATTTACACATCTTTATCTTAGCTTTATTTCCTTTCTGTCTCCGTTTGGAGCCATCTATAAAGTCTGGCTGTGAAATAGTTATTCACTTCTCCAAACACACCTAGTCCGCTGCTGTTAAGTTTCAGATTCTTCTTCCCCCTTCAGTTCAGGAAGAGCACTACAGAACCATTTAACACATTAAAGGAGTAATTATCTCCCAGTACACTGAAGGTGTGAAGACAGCTTCCCACAGTGACATACAATTCCATGGATATTTATGCCCTAGAAGAATTTTTACTTTAGCTTTCAATTAAGAAGAAAGGTATGCTGTCCACTTTCAAATTAAGCAAGGTAAGGAATTACCGCTCCATTGAAATTTTAAAAATCAGAGTATAGAGCACCCTCAAAATATATTTACAAGAAGTCAGGTAAGGAGTTAAATTTACCAGCTGGTTGGCATCATGCAGGGTATGAAAAATTTATTTTAGAAGATCCTTGATTAACATCAGGTTAATTGTTCACTTTACAAGTTGGCAATACAGTTTTTAACAATTTAAATGAATTTCAAAATTTGGGGTTATACTTACTTTCTTAATTTGTACATATCAGAAATGAAAGAACAATGCAGTTATGATTTAATATGGATGCACTCTACTCAAGGTCAGACAACTGCTAAAGTTTTTATTTAAAAAGTTTGGTAGTTTTTTTAAATTTCTATTATGTGAGGATTATTTATAGAATTTGATTGGTTTAATCAGCTTTTAAATGCAGCAGTAATTTTTTTTTTCCTGCCAGAACTCCAGTTGACTCTACTTTCTTCTTTCCTTTTCTTATGCTGTCCATCACTACTCTCTGCTCCCCTACCTCCCCGCAAAAGTAGTATAAGGAATTAGGATAACAGGATACTAAAATTCCTCAATTTAGACTCTGGTATAGCATATATGACCCCAAATGCAAACACTTTCTCCTTATATACTACTAGGGAATAGAGAGAGAATATACTTTGGTCAAAACACAATTTGTTATTTTATTTTCTACTGTGAAAGATCACCTGGATAAAAGCTTTCTCTCTCTTTAAACATCAATAACAGAATGTACTTCTAATTGAAAGTCTTTCTTTACCAGAGGAAGGAAAAGCTATTTGCACAACCACTCATGTACCTACACGTATAACCAATATATTTGAGCAGGTTTTCCAATTTCTAATGCATTAGAAAAACTAAATTTCCTAGAGGGTTGGGGATATTTAGCTCAAGTGGTAGAGTGCTCAGGTAGCAAGCTCAAGGCCCTTAGTTCAATCCCCAGCACTGAAAAAACAAAGAAAGAATGAATGAAAAGAAAAGAAAAACTAAATTTCCTTTACATGCTAATCTGGACCTCAAATCAAATCAGCAGGAGTTGTTAAATTCAGTTGTAATATATTGTTACATAATAAAAGTTTTCCCATGGCATTTACAAACACCTCCCAATACACTCCACAGAGTTACTAGATACAAATTAAACCTCTAAATTAAAGGTTCACTGATTGTGGACACACCAGAGAAACAAGGTAGCAACCAAAAGATACAACCTTTCATTTCCTTTCCCCTGGGTCCTTAACGAAAAGGCTCTCCTCTTATACTTTTGAATGCCCTTGATCCACACAAAGTAGGGGTTGGAAGACAGCCGATTGGTTGGATAATTGACTTATTATTTTACTGAATTAGAAACAAAATAACCAGGTGCAGAGGCTTTACAGTAAACGAAGTTGTGTCAAATAAAAGAACACATTAAAGCTTTTCGACATCCAGATACACTTATTTCAGACCTTGGCTCTTTCCCTGTTTCCATTTCCCTGTTTCACAGGCACCAGAAAGGAAGATACTTCTATAAAATATATTCTTCTTAAAAGAGAAACATTCTTTTAAGTTCTCTTAAAAAAAAAAATCTAAGCACAATTCTACCGAAGCATCTTCTTGGCAACATTTTGCTTTTCTGTATTAAGAAAACAAAATTTGATCAAAAACGCATAGTAACCATTATTAATTTTACATATAAATAATTACCACTCCTTAAAAGTTGCAGGGTTATTGCTTCTCTTTCCTTCAAATTCATTAACACACAGAAAGAAGTGCAACCTCCACTGATAAATTACATCTTGAAATATACATGATTGTGGCGTACCCGTGTTACTTCCAGTGGTAACGGACACGCCCCGAATTTAACTGTACCAGACAGTTCTATCTGTCCCATCGCTGAGCAAATGCTGCTTCTGTTTCTATTCATTCTTTTCATTGTGTATTATACGTGGCCTAAACACGAGCCCAGTATGCTGAGGAGGAAAATTACAATTCTCATGACAGCAAAGTGATGCATTCAAGACATCTCTTGCAGTACATCCCCGTCCACGAGCACTAACAGGCATTTTCTGATAGAGCTAAAATACGTTGGCTGCAAGCTCATTACTCTAAGAACCTACAGCGGCCCCGTTTCTGCAGGTTTTCAGAAAGCCCTAGTAAAAACCAACCGCTATCCAAATCTTGCAAACCAAACTTCCAGAGATTCTTATGCAATGATCAATAACCTTGGTTACACCACAGTCGGCCCAAATTCACGGTCTTGAAGACCAATGCACCAAAAACCCAGACGAAAGGGTAGCTAAAGCCCAAAGAAACCACCGGGCTTCCCCTCCGCTGCCCTCTCTGCCGCATGGAGAGAAGCGAGGGGAGAAGGGTGGAACGAGGCTCACCAGCTCCGAAGATGCTCCGGTGACCTCTGGCTGCACCACGAGAGCTGGGCCGGGAAGGCGCTAGTGCAGCCGCGGCGGGCCGGGCGGACTCTGCCCCTGGCGCATTCCTCGCATTCCTGCACAATCAGTCGCCAGCCCGAGCGCCGGCAGCGCGCGTTCCCTCCTGGACACACACACCTGACTACTGTGCGCCCCGAGTGGCCACGGACGCCGCGGCGCCTCCAGTGCCCGCGCTCGCGGTTTGTCGCACTCAGCCGACACGCAGCCAAATTCCAGCTCCGCCGCTCGCCCCCTCGCTTCCCGGGTAGGGGGAAAGGGGACTGGACCAGGCAGCCCGCACGGTGGGCAGGAACACCCGATCCGCCCCGGCAGTGCCGCAGCTCCACGGCAACTCCCGGCAGGGAGAGGAGGAAGCGGCGGCGCAGGCGAGCGGGCGGACGGGAGGCTCGGGGCCGGGGAGCCGGAGGGTGGAGCGCCAGGCTGCGCGGGCGCACGGAGAGCGGCGCGCGGGCCGAGGAGCGGCAGGAGCGCAGGAGCGCGGGCTGCGGGACAGGGGCGGGAGGGACCGGGGCTGGGCGCGGCGGGCGCACCGGGGTGCTGGGGAGCGGGAGTGGAGCGCAGGCACGAAAGGCTCGGGCGCGGGGCCGGAGGCTCGGGACCCGGAAAGCCTCGGCGGGGAGGGGTCGTGCGCAGCGCGCCGGGAGACCCGGGAAGAGTAACCGCCGGGAACGGCGAAGGGAGGTGAAACTTGTGCGCCCGCCGGGGGGAGGGGAGCAGCGGGCGAGCGCGGGCAGGACCGCGAGGCGGGGACCGTGAGGGAGGCGCCGGTGCCGCGCGCGGGTCTCCCGCCCTCGTCGGCCCGCACACTTACTTTCCTCTCAGGCGGCGGCCGTCGTCGCTCGCGCGGTCGGGGACATCCGCGCCGCCGTGGGGTCGCCGCTGCGGCAGCCGAGAAAATTACAAAAGTGCGGCGGCCGCGCGGCTGCCCGCCCCTCCCGCCCCAGCCGCCCTCCCCCGGGGAGGCGCTCCCACCACCCCGGCGGCGGCGGCGGCGGCCCACTCGCCCCTCTACCCCGTGCCCATGGTGCCGCCCCCGCGGCCGGCGTCGACGCGGACTCAGCCCCGGAGCCCCCTCTGCTGCCCACAGGCCGCCGCCGCCGTCGCCCGCCGGCCGCCAGCCCAGGCTCCCGGGAACGTCAGCACGCCGCCGTCTCCGGACAAGCTTCCCTCCGGCCCCATTGGTCGCCTGGAGAAGGCTGGCCCTCCCCATTGGCCCGGCCCTCATATTGAACGGGCCAATGGGAACTGCGGTTTCAGGTCGCCATAGAGACCGATGCTGTTAAGAGCTAGAGGGCCTGCAGAAGGTGGGGAGCGAGGATGAAGGTGGCTGTGGCCTCCGGCGCGGGAGGAGGTGGGAGAAAGAAGTAGTTGGGGATTCACGAGCGCAGGCTCTCAAATCTGGGGGAGGTTTGTTTGCCTTACTGTCAACCCAACTGTGCATGGTAGGGTTTGTCCCGGCGTCAAAGGCTGAACAGCCCCTATATTTATCCTCGACGGTAAGAGCCCAACAGAGGGCGTTTCAGTTTTCCGGCGCCTGGGAAGCCTGTGAGCCTTTGACCTTTGACCTTTGACTTCGGTGCTGCTTCTGCTTCTCCAGGTGAGTTTGCACCCGTCCTTTGAATCGCTGCCCTCTCCTGACGTCACTTAGCAACTTGAATTCTGCTTCTGCTGGTTCTTCATCACCACGCCCCTCTCTCTGAGGCAGATCCTGCTTCAGAGTTTTGGGTCTTCAACCCATTGTCCTTCCAAAAGGAGTCTCAAAGAGGGTTTTCTTTGCATGATATTTTTGTAAGGAAATAGGTCGGTGGAATTGTATGATAAATGCCAAAAGATCAACACATACCATAGTATGTTCCCTGCTTCCCAAAACAAACCTCTAACCCCCTTTCTTCGACTCGTATTTATTAAATACCACTGTGTGTGTGCATTCTGCACTAAGAGCTTGACAGGCGCATGCTCTTTCCCTAAGAGGTTACAGGATGGGAAAGGATGTAAGTGCCAGAGTCCATCCTTCATAGCTTCTGATGATTTCACTGGAGAAAAAGGGAAGTAGGTTACAGTTGATGGATTGTTTTCCGACTACCTTTCTGGTTATCTCTAAATTTAAGAAATGATGTGAGGCTTGTGTGGAGTAAATATGTATAAATATCTTGAGCTTTAATAATGCATGTTCTACTCTCATTCAAAGTTATGTTGTGCAAGTTGTCAATACCAATTGTTTTTGATCAACAACTTTCATATTTAGATACCACCTTTTAAGGATGGACTTCATGAATATATTAAGCTTTGAAACATGATATTGCTCTAGCATATAACCAGTAATATTATGTTCCTTCTTTTGGTGATTTTACTATTTTTATACTTACCTTTTTAGTTAAAGAAAAGAAAAAAGAAACTGTGTTACTGCCCTCCAGATTAGAGGGACCATATTGTATGAAAAAACTGATAGGGTGTTGGAATTTACAAATATTTTGTTGAAGGAAATAGATTAAGATGTGCAAGCTACGTAATATCTAACAGTTATTCTGAATTTTAAGTTGGATGATATGCTTAAGTATTGGTTTTTATTTTACTGTGACTGAGAATTACAAAAAGATAACATTAGATAAACATTAATGTGGTAGTTTGAGAAAACAATTTAAATTATTTGACAGTCCTTTGTAGAGCTGGGCTATGGAACAAAGCAGGTGAACATTTAAATACTTTTAGAATTAGGAAGGGACCTGCAAAGATCAAAAATTGCTGTCTTGAGGCTGAGGATTTAGCTCAGTGTTTAGAGTACTTGCCTTGCAAGCACAAGGCCCTGAGTTCTACTCCCCACCAAAAATGCTGTTTCATGACTTGCCATCATCGTAATAAACTGCTTCTAACTTCTTTGGGCTTTTCTGATATGTGTTTATAGGTGAATAGAAAAGTTAAAATGTGAATTTTTATAAATAAAACATTTTAGTATACTATCAAAATACCAATGATTTGGGGTTTTAAATTTTTCAATTAAATTTAATGAATGGAGGATTTATCTAGTTAAAAGGGAAAAATGAGTATATCCTCTTTTTCTGCCTTTTGGCTACCATGGAAAAATGAAAAAAGAACTAGTCTTCCATTTTTTTTTTCACTCAAGTAATCTTTTCTTTTTGTATTTTTCTCAGAACACATTTGATTAGTAATTTGATATTGTATATTTCATATTTATAATGATTAAATTATTCCTAAATGCTCTCATAATAATGTTCCATAAAATAAGTTGTCATTCAACATTAATTTTGTTCTTGTTACACTAGGTTGAAAGCTTTCTTTTGAAGTTACTCTTACTTAGCCTGGTGACATAGGGCTAAGAAAGTCCCTCCTTCCACTAAGAGTTGATGCTATCCAGACTTGCCTGGGTCTTCACTGGAAATTCTTTTCTTCATGAGGAGGGTGATTATCTAGAAGTGTCCAGGTACACTATCCAGGGACTTCTCTCAAATCTGTCTCATTTCTCCTCTCCTCAAACCCTTACAGCACTTGGGCTCCCTCTAGTTTTGCAAATAATTTTGCCTCCTTCTTGACTGAGGAGATCCATCCAGCATGAGGTTCCTACACTTAGCTCTCCTAAATCTTAGTCTTGGTTTTCACACATCTTAACCTTTGTCAGTGTTGACTGAGAAGATGAAGGTGCCTCTGGTCTCATGTACCCCTCTACATCTGTCCATCATCCTTTTCTACACTTGGGCTTCATTTGTGCTTCTAAATCTGCGCCATAGTCTCTCAAACAGGATTTTTGCTCTACTGATTATAATTTCTCTGAGACTGTTTCACACCTTCCTCCAAAGATTTCTCCTAAGCCGTCCAAACAGCTAATCTTCTATAAAGCCACTTTCCTTTCACCTACCTTCACCTCCTTCTACTGGCCTTTCCTTTCACAATAAAACTGTATGAAGGGGATTTCTTGAAGCACCTGCTTTTTCACCTCCAATGTTTTTAGCCCTTGAATACAACTGAAATGACTCCAAGGGTAGTTTCATTAGTGTAATGGTTATTGTGTTCACTTAACAACTGAAATGATTCCAAAGATGGTGCTCTTCCTCCTCAAAATCCCAACTCATTTTGCCAATTTAGTTAAAATATCCTTTGCTTACAAGTGGCCATGCTCCAATTGCAGATTGCCAGTGAAGAGAAAAAACCAATGTCACCCAGCCCGAGGAGCCAAAGAAATGCAAATGACATTCTTAAACCAGCTACCCTTTGGTGAGCATCAGTGCTCTAAGGAACGGCTCAGGACAGAGCTCAGGCTGACTGTGGTACCTAGGACAAGGTTAAAAGGACTGAAGAGGCTGGGTGACCCCACTCAGGAGCAAAAGTTAACAGCAAAGATCGAAGGAACTTTTCACCTAGCAGGCAGAAATAAGTCAACCTGAACCTTTCAAAGATTATGAAAACTTTGTAACTTTCCAGTGTTTTTTATTTTCATATTAACACATAATGATTAGTGATAAATTCCTTGGGGGAAAAAATACTAGGGGCAGAGGGAATAGGGTCGTGATAGCAAACCTTTTAGAGCTTTCACTGATAACAAACAGACCACTGTGGGATGTGTGCTCTGGATTTACCACCACTAGAATGGAGGGAAACAGGAAAACTATCTTTCTTCTCATTCTTGGATGTCTATGGAGGAGGTTCAAGCAGTGAAGACAGAAATTCCAAAAAGTACACTGGTAGAGGAATGGTGAAACGGGCGGGTGGCAAAAGAGGGAAAGAGAGCAGTGGGGTAAGCTGGGCTTTTTGAGGAGGATTGCTAGGGCTTAATAGTAACAGTTCACTAAGTCTCAAAATTGCCTGGCCTCTGAACTCAGCCCCAGTTCTCTGAATATGCAACAACTCCTCTCCCCCATTAAAGACCTGGCCCAGTTGTTACCTGAAGTCTTTTCCCACAGGTTTCCTGAGAGGCTGAGTTCTTTCTGCCGAGGTACATTACTGAAGCACTTGATACTCTCTGACTTCTGGTGTAATTATCCACGTGTGGACTTCCTCCCCTAGAGCATAAGATACATGCCATGTCCATGACTGTGTCCCTCACAGTGCCTTCCAATACCCCCCACACTAAGAAAAGCCAGTATTCACTGCTTTTGGTTGTTGTTCTTGGAAACATTTGACTTCCAACAATGAAAACATTGGAGACAGTAATGTTGGGAGGTAATTTGAAAAAGATGAGATTAGACCGTCAGTGTGGAAAAATGAGGTAAAGTATGGCAGAGTGCAGTGGAGGCTTTTGCCACGTTGCCTCCAAAGAGAGAAGGAAGCGTCAGATCTGATTGCTACCAGATTATGAGGGAGGGGATCTGTGTGAGAAAGCCTGGGAGTGTGTGCTTTGGGATGTTCACAGCGAAGGCTGTGAAACTCTGTGTATTAGGCAAAGTAATTGGACTCCATATGAAGCATCTGTTTTGCTGTCTTGGAACACAGTAGGATTGTGACAGTTTAATGATTTCATAAAATCAGAAAGCCATCAAACATCTAGTGCATGTAATGGACATTTGGTATGTATAAAGGACGTTTCCCAGAGCCTGTATCTACCACCTGTAAGGAGGCAGCTCTGTCTGCCGCACAGTCCGATTTCCTGGTCACAGCCTCGGCCTTGTAGGGACCTGACTCACAGGCAGCCGATCCATAGGCTGATCCACAGGCTAGCCATTAGCCCATAACCTGTAATGGTGCCAATCTGATTCTTCTGGCAGTTTGCAATTGGAAACACGAGTGTGCAACCTTGTCCTATTGTTTTCTGGATTCCACTGAAGGGGAACCACAATTTACTACCTCACAATATGCTTCTTTGACATAAAGATAATTTTGAGCTGATGGTAATTGAGAAACCGCAGATTGAGGGAAGGATCTTTTACTTCTTCTTTTTGCCTAAGAGCAGGGCATACATTTCCCTTTTTAAATTACAATAGCCAGCTACATATGGTGGTGCACACCTATGATCCCAGCACTCTGGGAGACTGAGTTTGAGCCCCATCGGGACGGTTTGGCAAGACCCCCCTCTCAAAATTTAATAAACAGGATTGAGGATGTAGCTCAGTGCAAAAGCCCTGGATTCAATCCCTAGTACTGGAAAAATGTCCCCCTTTATCCATGTGAGATATGTCTCAAGACCCCCAGGGTTCCCCAAACTGAGTATAAGACAGAACTTCATGTATGCTGCTTTTTCCGTGCTTCCATACCTATGAGTTATAAAGTTTAATTTATAAATTAGAGTAAGAGATTAATGACAATAATGAATAGTAAAATAAAACTATTAAATTGTAAAATAAATCTATTAAAGCAATCTAAAGCATAATAAAAGTTACATGAATGTCATCTCTTTCAAAATATCTTACTATACTGTCCCCCTCATCTTGTGACGATTTGAGACGTGACACCATACATATGTGAAGAGATGAGGTGAGGAGAAGGGTGTTGCCATTGTGATGCGGCGTTAGGCTACTACTGACCTTCCAGTGATAGTCAGAAGGCGCAGTGGCAGGATGGCGTGAGATTTTTATCATGTTGCTCTGACGTGCAATTTAAAACTTATGAATTATTTATTTCTGGAGTGTTCCATTTAATATTTTGAGACCAAATTTGATTTGGGGTAACTGAAACTGCAGAAAGCAAAACTGGATAATGGAAACTGCGTGACATAAAGTTCCACTTGTAAATATGTCTCCCTCTTCAGTGTCAGAACTACTCCAAAGACAATTCTTTTCACCGGAGAGGACTCTTATGAGCATGACTAATCTTATTTTTTTTTTTTTTTTTTTTTTTTGTGGTGCCGGGGATCGAACTCAGGCCCTTGTGCTTGCAAGGCAAGCACTCTAATCACTGAGCTAAATCCCCAGCCCAAGCATGACTAATCTTATTAAAGAGCTCTTACTTACCTTTCCTTTCCTAGTCCCCTTCCCATGACTTAGCCTTTGCCCCCCTTGCAAGGAGCCTTTAAGCTGGTTTTCCTTTGCCTAGACCTTGTCTCCACACTTTATTCCCTTTGGTAAGATGGTGCACAATCCCATATTCCAGCCACCTCATTGAATCACATTTTTTATTAACTAAAATAATTCAAAATACCGTAACATAGTCATCAACATTTTATCAACTTCTTATAAATTTCTCCCCTTTTTTGAGTAGCTAGAAATTTTTCTCATGGGCTTATTTTTGATGGTACAATATGTCACAGTTTCATTGGTCAAATATACTTCGAAGTAATATTTTAATCCGTGTTTTTTCAACTGTCAGCTTTCTAACCTAATAACATTTTAAGGCTACAAAGAACTTTAAAGATTATAAATTAACATTATGACTGGCCAAATAACTCCCAACTTATGACTCTTTCCATTTAACCTCATTGATTTCCCTAATTCATTGTGTTTACTTTGTGTGTGTGTGTGTGTGTGTGTGTGTGTGTGCATAGGCATGTGAGTAAGTTTTCCAAAATTAATGTAAATTATGAATATTTTATAGAGATTAAATATAGGAGGTACAATTATGCAATTATGTATAGAATTCTCCTTGCATTTATAAATTATCTACTTTATCTACACTGCTACTCTACAGTAAAATGTGACTATTGAAGTGATAGGTTCATGTATTTTATACTTAGTCTTTGCTATGAGTACATCGTAATTATTTTTTATGTTCTTGAAATTGAGTTGCAGCCCACCACCTACTACTTTGGTGTTTTAAAAGTGAAAAATTGCTCTTAACATAGGTGGTAGAAGAGCAGTAAGTGCAGAGTCTGGTTGGGTTCTAGTCTTGCTTGTCTTACTAGCTTCCTGGGGTCTGAGACAAAGCATTTAATCTTCCTGACCCTGTCTTTGCTGATCTGTAAAATGGATCAGTCAGACTAAAATAATTTCTGGCCTGGGTTAATTAGTATATAAAATGAAATATTGTATGGCCTCACTGTAAATTTTTGTTTTCTTCTGAAATAATTTAACAGACATATTTATCATTTTAGTGTAGCACTGATTCAGTCTATTGTCATCACCTTCGTCGTCCACTTTTGCATAAGCAATCTTTGTATAAACCTTCCTTCCCTCTTTCTTGGTTCAGGATCTGCCTTTCCTGTCTACTGTGTTTATATCTTGTCTCCCTTTGCTTGCCTCTGGCACCTGCCCCTTACCTTAGCAGGGGAGCAGTTGTTTACCAAAAAAAACTGTGACAGTCCTGCTCCCATACCTGCTACAGAACAACGACTTGTTGCACAGTTCTTAGGACAGTGTCTGGCAGGTAGAAATCCTGTAGACTCTCATTAAATACTAATCTGGAAAAAAGGGGAAAACTGAAGCCAGGGAACGACAGTGGGTGGGTGGAACAGTGTGTTCTTGTAGTTCTGAGCCTTTTGAAACAGCCCTCTGTTTGCTTTCCTGCTGTTTCTCTCCCTGCTATTATCCTGGGATGTAAATATTGTGCAAAGGTATAATGAAGACTAGCATGATTTATAGGTGACACTCCTTTAATTTGAAGGGACAGCTACTTGTGGCAAATTTTTCTTCAAGTAAATTTTTTGCTTGAAATGTAATTTTTTTGTTTTCTACCATGCTTCTG
Organism: Hystrix cristata; assembly: GCA_004026905.1. NCBI lineage: Eukaryota > Metazoa > Chordata > Mammalia > Rodentia > Hystricidae > Hystrix > Hystrix cristata. The sequence goes on along the minus strand of PVJO010001807.1, from coordinate 71,146 downwards.
AACTGGCATCCCATAATTATTATACTCTAAGACATTAAAGGAAAAAGCCCAGGAAGTGTACTTTGGACAGCCTATTCATTTATTATTTCATTTGTAAAACAGCACTGGAAAAACTGTTCTTAGCAAAGAATACTAATTGATGAAAACATTTCTTTGCTAAGAATCTGAGGGAAGCAATATGTTCTTAGCTCTTTCAAACCACAAAATAATTTTAGTCACTAATGAGCAAAAGCCAATTATTTATTTTCTATACTACCTTTAGCAAGTCTCTGTTTTTTATAGCAGGGCTCTTTTTCATTCTCTATCAAAGCAAGTTTTTAAAAACATTGTTCTTTTCATAAGGAAAAACTAGCTTAACCTAATAGCAAGATTCTAAATAGAGGGTAAAGCAAGTTTTCCATTTCAATATATATGTACATGGGCTTTTAAAGGGGAGAATTTGTCTATTTTGACAAAGAAATACAATTACACCTGATGTTCTCATGAGTGACATAATAAATAAATCACATTAAAAAAAGGCACCTGAAAAGATTTTCACTAGTAAGAAGACAAAATTCCACTGCATTTACAAAATTATAGTATTGCCCGTACCTGATGAACATGGAAGATACTAAGTCTGGATAAATCAATGAGTATTTTACTTTCCCTTCTATTCTCTTAGGATAAAAAGAAAACATAATATTGAACAATATTGAAAAAAAGTTAATCAGTACATGCAATTTCCAGTATTTAAATATGTTTAAATTCAAAAAGAAAGCAACAAAAATAGGAATTAAAATTCCTGAGCCATATGATTTCATACAACAAAAAAAATTGGCCTTTTAATAAATCATCTTCAGCTTACTTTTATTTCAAATATAAACATGCGAGAAAAAAAATCATGTATTGCATAATGTAACAAATAAATAGACCTCTCAGAATAGATAAGCCTACCACATTGTATACTTACTTTCTAGCCTTTTAAATATTTATTGGGTTTTTTAAAAAACACTTCTGGTGTGCAGTTAAGAACTGTTAACTATCTAATTCAGATAGTTCTGAGGAACTCTTAATTTTCTCTCTTATGTATCGTTCATTTATACTTTCATAGTTCATTTTGATGAATTGGCAACTCCAGAAATGAAAATTACATTTTTTCAAAGACCCAGAAATAGAGATGTTAAAAATGTCCCCAGTTTGTTCGGCCATGGAACTCTACTCAATCTACTGTCATTCCAGGTTTATGACAGTACTTCACATTCTGTTTTAAACTTTCTTTCCATGAAATCATGGGTCTGCCGAACTATAGGGAATTCTCATTATCAAGTGTACTCCCTTTCTTTCTAATAGGTTATTGAGCAGCCATTGTGTAAAAATGAAATGAGCAGCTTACTATTTTATTTGTAGTCATTTCAGTTCAGACAATAACGCTAAAACTTACATAGCACTTATGGTTTACCTGACACGGTTCTAACGCTTTATATATATTATTTCATTTAGTTCTATAAGAATGATATGAGGTAGTTATACTCTTATTGTATCTACTTTGTAGTAAATTATGACACAGATAAATTACTTGTCTAAAATTATTCATCTACTAAGGGGCGCAGCTGAGGTTTGAAGCCAGGTAAGCTGGTTGGATTCTGCATACATAAACACTGAAGAATTTGAGAACTGAGTTTTCAATTTTTAAATTACTCAGTTTCTTGAGAATCTGTAAGTTTTTCCCTTTTCTTTTCTTGTCTTTCTTTAAAAATTACACAGCAGAATGGAAGTGAGGTATAAGATTTTTTAAATCAATTTTGTTGAGATACTCAATTCATGCAAAACAAAATAAGGGGTGAGAATGTAGGTCAGTAAAAGAGCACTTGCCTAGGGTGTTTGAGGCCCCGGATTCAATTCCCAGTATTATGAGGAGAAGAAGACGAGGGGGAGGGAGAGGAAGAAAAAAAGGAGAAGCCTCTTAAGGTTTAGCATAGATTAATATCAATATCTGCCAAGTATAGTGGTTCATACCTCAAATCCCAGCTACTCAAGAGGCTGAGGCAGGAAGATCACAAATTCAAGGCCAGATTGGGCAAATATATGAGAACCTATCTCGAAAGAAATAAAATGGGGTTGGGATTGTAGCTCAGTGTGAAGGTCCTGAGCTCAATCCCCAGTGCCACAAAAACCAACCAATGAAACAATACCAACAAAAACTCCCAAAGAAACAAAATGTACCTATTTTAAGGTTAAAGTTAGACGAATATATTGACAAATTAGTCACCCATGTAAGCCTCTGTAGAGTTTCTTTCCATTACCTAAAACATTTTCCCAATTGCCTCTTCCCAGGCAACTACTGATCTGTTTTTGTTTGTTTGTTCATTATGTTTGTTTGTTTGTTTTTTGGGGGGTGCTGGGGATCAAACTCAGGGCCTTGCACTTGCTAGTCAAGAGCTCTGCCACTTGAGCTAAATCTTCAACCCCTGGGAAATTTAAATAGGATTAAAAGTTTCAGATTCTGCTTCCTGTTTATAATTTGTTTTTCTAGGGGTTGAAAAGACCTACTTTCAAGAGATTTCAGTTTTGAACTCTACAGATTGTCTGTGTATATATATATTATATATACACATTTTTGGTTTTATTTTTGACACAGTGTCTCATTATTGTAGGCCAGGCTAGTTTTGAACTCACTATGTAGCCCAGGCTTCGAACTTGTAGTGATGCTTCTGCCTCATCCTCCTGAGTGCTGGGATTACAGGTGTGTGCCATCATCCTGGGCCACATTATATATTTTTATAAAGGAGAGAATAGTATCCTAATTCTAGTGATGGAAATGGACTTATACACATAGGTCGGACAACTATTCACCTTTTTACATACACTCCTGATCGACATGGCCTTACATTGTCAAAGCATTGTATCACCCAATTTAGTTTCCATGTCACCTTATATGTCCCTAGTTCCATGTTCGGTGCTTTAGAGTGTCACCAATACACAAAACAAATATATAAGCATTACTAATTCAGTTTAACAAATTAAAATACTGAGGGCCTAAGTCTCAACAAATTTTTAAAACTTGAAATCATACTGAGTATCTTTTCTGACTACAGAGGAATAAAGCATGGTGTTAATAAGATAATCTTAGAAACTGTACAATATATGGCAATTAAAGAACATACTTCTGAACAATCAATGTGTCAGTGAAATTATGAAGTTCACAAATTTCTTAAATGAAAATATAAATGTAACACACCAAAATCTATAGGATACAGCAAGATCAGTACAAAAGGGAATCAATACCATACCAAAAAGCAAGATTTCAAATAAACAACCTATCATTGTACCTCAGGTATCTAAAAAAAATAACAAGCCAAACAGTATCTGAAGGAATTAAGCAATAATAAAAGTCAGAACAGAAATGGAGACTAGGAACCTAGAGCAAAAAACAAAAAGCAAAATATCAGCAAAACAAAGAGTTTGAGTTTTTTTGTTTGTTTGTTTTGCTTTGTTTTTTGTTTTTATTCTTCTTGCACTGCTGGAATTTGAACCCAGGACCTCCTACATGCTTGGCAGGTATTCTGTCGCTGAGTCACATCCACACCCAAAAGTTCATTTGTTTGAAATAATAAGCAAAATTGATAAATCATTAGAAAATAAGGGAGAAGACTCAAATGACATCAGAGAAGGAGATATTACAACTGACAACACAAATACAAAGGCGTATAAAAGAATATTATGACTATCTTTGGACCATAAATTTGGTAACCTGGAAGAAAAAGACATGCTGGGCATGGTGCTACATGCCCATAATCCCAGTACATCTGGGAGGCTGAAGCAGTAGGATCACAAACCCAAGCCTGGCCTGGACAATTTAATGATTTGGCAAGAACATGTCTCAAAATACAATTAAAAATAAAATAAACAACAATAAAAAATGACTGGGAATGTAACCTGGTGTGAAGGCTCTAGGTTCAGTCCCCATTACTGCTGGGGGAGGGTGTGGACAAATTCCTGGACATATATACCTTAACAAGATTGAATTATGAAGAAATGGACAATCTGAATAGACCAATAATGAGTAATGAGATTGAATGATAATAAAAAGTCACCCATCAAAGAAAAGTCCAGGACCAGATAGCTCCAGTGATGAGTTCTACAAACATTTAAAGAGGGACTAATACCAATTCTGTAATTATCCCCAGCCCTCAGAAAAATGGAATAGGAGAGACTTCCCAAACTTATTCTATGAGGCGAACATTACCCTCGTACCCAAAGCAGATAAGCATGGAACAAAAAGAAAAGTTACAGCCAATATTACAGATGAATATAGATACAAAAGTACCAACATCCCAAATCCAGTAGTGTATTAGGAAGACTGTTCACGATGATAAGTGAGTGTTATTTCAGAGATCCAAGGATGGTCTAACATGTAAATCAATTAAGGTGTTATACCACATCAACAGACTGTAGGACAAAAACCATATAATCATCTTCAGAGATACAGAAAAGTATTTGGTGAAGATAAATATCCCTGTGTGGTTAAGAAAAACCTGAACAGCCAGGCATGGTGGCACACGCCTGTAATCCCAACACTCAGGAGGCTGAGGCAGGAAGATCATTGTGTTTTTAAGACCAGCTGGGGCTACATAGCAATTTCAAGTCCAGCCTAAACTACACAGTGAGACCTTGTCTCAAAAAAATAAAAAAACAAACAAAAACAAAAAACATCTGAACTGGATACCTTAATGATTTAGGAGGCCTTGCCTCTAAGTAAGTAAATAAATAAATAAATAAAGAAGGGGCAGGGATGCAGTGCAGTCCAAAGGCCTTGGGTTCAATCTCCAATACCAGGGGGTTAAAAACAAATTACATTCTTCAGAGAATTAGAAAAAGTGATTCTAAAATTTAGGTGGAACTACAAAAAATCCCAAACAGCAAAAACAATCTTGAGCAAAAAGAAATAAGCAAGGGGCTTTATAGTACCTTACTTCAAAATAAACTACAAAGCTGTGGTAATGAAAACAGCATGGATTGCTGTTGGGCACATAGACCAACAGAACAGAATAGAGAGCCTAGACGAAAACCTACACACCTAGAGCTAACTAATCTTTGACAAAGGTCCTCAAAACACACATTGGGAGAGAACAGTCTCTTCGACAGTGGTGCTGGGAAAATTGGTTATCTACATGCAGAAAAATGAAACTAGATCCCCATGTCTTGTTACATTTAAAAGAAAAACTCAGAATGGGGTAAATGTAAGACCTGAAACTGAAACCCCTAGAAGAAAACATAAAGGAAATGTTTCAGGACATTGGAGTGGACAAGGATTTTTTGGGTAAGTCCCAAAAGCACAGGAAACAAAAACAAAACAAAACAAAAACAAAAAAACAAAAACAAAGCAAACATAAGAAAGAAAGGAAACAAAAGAGACAAATGGTATTATTACATTAAACTATAAAGCTTTTGTATAGCAAAGGAAACAGTAACACATTGAATAGAAAACCTTCAGAACAGAAGAAAATATTTGTAGATTATACATCTGGCAAAGGATTAATATCTAGCATATATAATGAACTTGAACAACTAATAACAAAACAAACCCAACCAATCCAAAAGAAATGAGTTGATGGTATTCAGTATATTGAAGAGACATCTCTCCTGCCATGTTACTGTAGCGCTAACTCACAATAGTGAAGAAATGGAAACAATCTAATTGTCTACCCCCTGATGAATGGATAAAAAAAAAGTGACATATATGCAACAGGCTACTATTCAGCCCTGAAAATAGTGAAGTCCTGTCATTTGTGACAGTATGGATGAAACTAGAAGTTGTTATAAGTGAAATAAGATAGGTACAGAAAGACAAATGCTGCATGATTTTACTCATGTGGAATTTTAAAAAGTTGATCTCATCGAAATTGAAAGAATATTGGTGACCAGAGGGAGAAAAGGGGGTGGGGGATTGTGAATGTTGTTCAAGTGGTTACTATAGCTTAGATAGGAGAAGTATCTTTTGTGTTCTGTTGCACCGTATGGTAACCATAAATAACATTAGTGTATTCTGTAGTTCAAAAAAAGCTAGAATAATTTTGAATGTTTTCACCACAAAGAAATGATAAATGTTTGAGGATAGAGATATTCTTATCCTGATTTGAGCATTATACATTGTATATATATACCAAAATGCCACCTGGTACTCTATAATTGTATATAATTGCCATATGTTAATTTAAAGAGAGACAGGCCTAAATGGGGTGTGGTGGCACTTGGGAGGCTGAGGGAGGCAGATTGCTTCGGGTTTGAAGCCAGTTTGGGCTACTTAGTGAGTTTAAGACCAGCCTGGGCTACACAGTGAGACTCTGTCTCAAAAAACCAAAATAAAATGACACCAACACAAAGGCAGGCCTAGAGAAATTATCTAAATTGCTCCAAACCATAGTTGGTAAGTGGTAGAGCCTGGATCCATGAAACTGCAAAATCTATAATCTTTCTGCTACATCTGCATGAACCAAGTCCTGGTTTTATCATAGAAGTTGCCTTTATATCATAGTTTTACCATGAGAGTTGATTTTATGTTTGTTCCTTGGATTTTATGACATCAGGTTCAATTTTATTATATGTACCACCAAAGCAAGCACATGATACTTGTAGAATAATCTGTAGAAAAATAGTTTTCTTTAAACTTCTCTGACTTAGGGCTGGGGATTTAGCTCAGTGGTTAGAGTGCTTGCCTTGCAACCACAAGGCCCTGAGTTCGATCTCCAGCACCAAAAACAAAACAAGGCAAACAAAAAAACCCAAAAGACTTCTATGATTCATTCTTAGTGTACCCTTTCCATAATAAAATTTCAGAGAGCTATTTGATGACTTTATTAACATGCATTTTGAGTTTGAGTTCTTTGGAAATCAATAGAATTCTTTTGATACTTGCTTGTTTCCAAATATTAAAAGCTAAGTAATTTAAGCCTGTTAGCTCAATTAGTTAGAACATGATTTTGGTATTGATCACCAAACAATTCTATTGACCTATCACAGAAAAATTCAGCCCAAAGCTAAACCTAATGCTACTACTGCCTCACATTTGGGTTATTATCTTCTCTAAAGCAAAAGCAAGTTTATATTCTACTTCTATATTACCTTTAAAAATTTAAATGGGAGATGAATTTTATAACTTTTCTAAAAGTTAAAATGTGAATTTTCTTGCGCATGTTTTTTCTTGGGTTTTTTTTTTTTCATTAACAAGCTTTTATTGAATTCTTTCTACATGCCAGGCATTACTCCAGGAAAAGGCATAAGAACTGTCCCATAGAATTTCTTCAAATGGGAAAAGGTAGACAACTAACCAACAAAATGATAATTGCTGATAAGAAAATATACCAGGGTATTCTGTTAAAGAGTTTTGGAGACAAGTGGTGTTTTTTTTGGACAGGATTGTCACATAAGGCCTTCTGGTAGAAGTGACATTCAGACCAAGATTATGAGAAGGAGCCAGCTATTTGAAAAGCTGTAAGAACTGCTTTCCAAACAAATGCAATAAAGCTATATACAGGAATAAACTTGGGAGGTACCAGGAACAGAAGGAAATATTGCTAGAGCATAGTTCCTAAGGCTGGAAAAAGAGGCAGAAGCAAGAGGTTGAGGATTTCAAATAAATTTAATATTATCATCAATTTCTTTTGAAATAATATTATTGATACTACTATATGTGCCTTAGAGTTAATTTTACCTCCTTGACACTATTAATTATGACACAGGAAAAAACCATGTATTGTCAAATTTTAGATATGAGAGTTCCTTGGAAATTACCTAACCCAATCCTTGCATGCCAGAGATGTGGTGAATTGAGCCTAGGATGGTTGAGTGACTTGGAGGAGGTTTCTTAGCAAGCCTAAGCAGGCCAGGACTCTGCTGAGGCTTCAATGTTACAGGGTCCATGTTCTTTCCAGAAAACCATTTTTAAATAAAAGCAGTCCAATTTTTTTTTAATGTATGGTAATTCTATGGCTCTCCTGTTTTCCATTTAATTTTTAAAAATAACAGATGACTGTAATTTAACCAGCATTTATGTATAATTATTTCAGATTTAGATTATACATGGCTTTTAAAAATCACTGGCCAAATTCTTATTTCTATAATGTTGACCTCGTATCTTTCATTTGCTTTTGACTGTACCCTGAGCTGAGGTTCTTGACATTCTCGTGCCCCTAGAGGAGCCACACATGGACACTGAGGTTCTGCTAACCCCTAAAAAAGGCACACGGTGTTTTATATACTTGTGAGCATCATTTTAGGTATTCCAAGGAATAAATGTAAAGATAAGATTAAACAAGCTTAGACTTCTAAAGATGGAGAAGAAGGCAGGGGAAGCAAGGAAGGGAAGGAGCCAGGGAGAGAGGAAGGGGTGAGAGGAAGGAAACGGGATCAAAAATTATTAAACTATGATCGATATATATGTTTCCCCAAAGAAATGTAATTATTATGCATGGAAAACATATACCAATAAAAAAGAGAAAACAAGATCAAGGAAGCTCAGTCTCTGGGGCAGTATCCGGTGGGTAAGGGAGCGAGGGCAGGAGCGGGCGCGACAGCCTCCAGGCTGCGGTGTAGGTCAGGTGTCCGAGGAGGGAGAGAAAAGGAGGGATTAGGGAGATAATGTCCAACTGCAGTATAGTTCTTGGGAACCTCATTCAGGCTGACTGGAGTCCCTGAGCAGAAATTAGTTATTGGAGATACACTGTTTTAGTTAGAAAAGCACTGGCACAAGTACTGCTGCCCTGAGGAGGCTGGCCTCACGGTGGACAGGTCACAGACCCCAGGAGGGGCTGGGCCTCCCGTCAGCCCTGCTGCTGGCTGGACTTGAGTACAGTAGTGCGTGTCTGGAGCCACCACACTGTCCTTTTCTGCATTCTTTGGGGGAAAGTATCTGTGGCTTTTGTCATATTTGCAAAGTACTTGTGTCCCAAAGAATGTTCGGAACCACTGACTGTTCAGATATGTAACTAGTTAAATTGTGACCTAGTTAAATTGAAACCAAACTGTGGACTGAAATTTATTACCATGAATTAAGTAAACAGAATGTAAAGAAAATCAAGGTGTGTTATGTGCATGTACCAACTTCTCATGACGTATGTAATCATTGTGTACTGCAAACATGTGCTAGTAAAAATTTCAAAAAAATTTTAAAAATAAAAAACAAATTCCTCGGCAAACCATTGAAAATTGTGCCATTGTTGCTATATTTCTTCATGTTTCGCAGAGATATTTATGTTTTTTCCAGTTCATATTTATTTACAGTGAAAGCAAAGAGTGTCAGAGTACTGGCTGCAGGGTTGCACCATAGACTGTAAAAGGACCTGTTTTTCCTTAGGAAAAGTGCTAAAGATACAGAGCGTAGATGATAAAGAGAGAATTCCGTCATTCTAGGACTGATTAGCTGCTTGACCATGAGTGAATTTCTTCACCTCTCAGCGCCCATGATTCCTCATTTCTGGCAAGTGCATAATAATATTGGTGTCTGCCTTCTGGGACCAAGGGGGTATTTCAGGGAAGCCATCTCCAGAAAGCCTCAAGTGCCTGGCAGACATTATTCCCACGGTGAGAGACTATTGCACTGTGAGAAGTGCAGTTTTCCCAAGTTGAACACTTTAAGTGTGAACTTACAGAGTGAGTGAGTGGGAGAAGTTTTGCTCCTCCAAGCTGCAGAAGAATCCTTTGAAGAATGAGCTCTTCTGACCCATTTGCCAAGTTATCCAGTGGTTGGGCAGGATTTGAGAAGATAGTGATTTTTTTTTTTTAATCTCTGCTTGTTTGTAACTTTAAAAAAAGTATAGCTTTAAAAAAATGACTATGGATTACTTGTTTGACTAGACATTTTAGATTTTATGACCAACTCATTAACACATCCATTGTTTTTTTGTTTTTTTGTTTTTTTTTTTTGTGGTACCGGGGATCGAACTCAGGCCCTTGTGCTTGCAAGGCAAGCACTCTAATCACTGAGCTAAATCCCCAGCCCCAACACATCCATTGTTAAAACAAGTTAGCATAAAAAAAAGCAACCTGGCATATAAAGGTAATTTTACATAGAAGAAGATTATTTCACAGTGTAATATTGTCACTGTTATTGGACATATTTTAAAAGACTTTAAACTTTCTCTGGCGCTAGACCTTTATTGATGAATCACTTTCTGTTTGAGTGATGCTGTCTTTAACAACTTTGATTTCTCTCAGCTTATTCTTTGGAATTCTTTTAAAGTTTCCTATCTCTTTGGTTCTTTTTCACTATTTCCAGCCTAAATAGTATCATTAAAGCATATATGATAAAGAGTTGAAAGATTAAAGAAGTACCCATGAATTATTTAGCGGTAGCAAACTATATCCCACGTCGGAATCTGGCCAGCAGATTGCTTCTGTAAATAAAGTTTTCAGGGTTGGGGTTTAACTCAGTAGCAGAGCACTTGCCTAGCAAGCATAAGGCCCTGAATTCAATCCTCAACAACCCCCCCCATTTTTTTTTATTGGAACCATGCTCTTTAAATTATATATCATCTACAGCTACCATCATGCTATCCAACAGAGTTCAGTAGTTACAGCAGGGACTCTATGACCAGCCTACCATACAATATTCACTATAGGAAACGCATGCAAGTATCTTAGTTTTACATTTAGTTTACACACACACACACACACACACACACACACACACACACACTGCATGTATTCTGGAGAAAAAAAATATAGACAGGGATAGCTCCTTCAGGGTAGGAATTGCATCCGACTTATCATTTTGTTTTTAGTATCTTACCTAGAACTAGGGTTATATAAACACTCAACAAATATTTGTGGAATTGAGTTGATTGTGGTTTTACCTTACATTAATTTTAAAAATTAAATACTTTAAAATAAGATGTTTTCCTCCCAATATGTTTTATTCAAATGGCACTATAGAATAAATTCACTGGGATAGCCCATTAAAATGACCAATATGAATAATCTCTCTAGGATGATTTATAATACATTAGAAAAACACTCCTTTTATGCAAAAACTATAAGTTTAGTAGAATAGTATTATTTGTGAGATACTACTTGACCCTCTGCTGCTTTTTTTTTTTAACATGTTGCTTTTTATGCAAAGATTTAACAATATTTTAGGCATGATTTTACTATGGGTGGTGGGGTCCTGGGAGAGGTTTCTAGGTTCTTCTGCGTGACAAACGAAGAATTGGACATAGCATACATACGGAAAAAACAGCTAAGTTTAATGAAGCTTAAGGGGGATGTAACTCAGAGTGAGTGGTCTCATGCTGCTGGCAAAAAGGAAAATGGCACAAGTGTGGAATATGCTGGGCTTAAGGGTTTGAAAATATGTTCTAGGCCTAGGATGCCTCCCACAGGTCTTTCAGAGTATGATTGACATGATTAACAGGGTGCTGAGTCCTATCAGTTGTATCTACTATGCATGTCCTTTCCCACAATTCACTCTGTTAGAATTGAATGCATGAGATGCAGTCCATATGTATGAACCTTTAAGGTGTTCTAAGTGAAGAAAGATCATTGTAGGTCTTGCTGGCAGGTCTAGCATGCATGATCTTGGATTGGAATTTCAGGAATTTCCAGAGGTCTTTGTTATACTTATTTTTGGCTCTGGGTAGGGGGCCTTAGGACAAAGTTTGGAGTTGGTCCCCAAGGCATTCTCTGGGTTCAGGTGAGTGGAGGGGCAGTGGTCCCATAGCCCCGAATTGTACTATGTCATGATGACTCTTCAGATTCCTATACTCAAATGCACTTTTCACAAACACTTTCAGAAAACATATTCTAGTGCCTGGTTTGGAAAAATTGTTTCAATAGCAAAATCTTTGTATGTAACTACATATAAAAAACAAAATTAACTTTAATATTTGTTATGTTGTTTTAAGAGTAAAATATGTTATTTACCCTATTATAATTTATCAGTTATTTGTATTACTCAAAACTTAACAGAGGCAAGTCTAACTTTAAATGGGTAATAGTGTTGTTAAAATGAGGTCATACATTCCTTGTTTTTCCATGTTTAGCCCATTTGTTTTTGTGTGGCAGACAAAGTCACCGATTAATAACAACTTTGGAAAATTTCCAGAAAGTGTTTTCTATTAATAAGAATAATTTGAGACCCTTCTTGGAAAAAGTTTCTAGGCTTCTTCCCTCTAAATTCTGATTATTTCTGGAGTGGGAAATAGGAATCTTTCTTTTTAAAATACCAGCATCCCTAAATGCTAACACTCTAACTCAATCATTGCACATTGCATACATGCATTAAATTATCAACTGTACCTCTTTAAAATGTACAATTAATAATTAATAAAAAATTTAAAAATATAAGCATCTCAAGTGATTTACATCACAAGAGAAGTGTAAGAAAAATTGTTTTAAGGAATATCTTCAAGGAAGAGATATCTGTAGGATGGTGAACCTGGAAAGTCCCAATCCTTCTCTCGTACAAAAACAATGATTTATTATCCACAGATGAAAATGGCTCTATGAACACATCACAATACACAAAAAAGAACTACATTCACTCAAGGGGCATAGAAACTGAGGATAGGCATATAGAGAAAATACTGGAAGCATTTTATCTGCATTGTCCCATTCCCCAGGCTATGACAACCAAGTGCCAAAGGGAACCCATAGGGTTAAAACTTCCCTCCTACAGGGGGAAAGGAGAGCAGGAGGACCCCCCACTGTTTTTGTTCCTTTGTTTTATTTTTGTTTTTGTTTTATGGTACTGAAGATTAAATCTAGAGTCTTCACACTGAGTTACTTTTTTAAAAATTCAGATAGAGTCTTGCTATATTACCTAGGCTGACCTGAAATTTGTAATCCTTTTGCTTCATCCTCCCAGAATGCTGGGATTACAGGTGTGACCTCTGTTCCCAACCCCCATCAGTTTTCACCACCATGAATCATTGCAGCTTTTTGTGGGAGGGACAGGGTCTTGCTATGTAGTTCAGTCTGGCCTTGAACTCACTATGTAGTCCAGGCTGACCTTGAACTTGGGACTAGCCCATGCCTCAGCCTCCCAAGTGCTGGGATTACAGGTCTGTGCCACCACACCTGGCAATCATTGCAACTTTTTAAATGAGCCCACACCACTGTAGTCCCTAGAGCCAAAGCTGCCTCCATGCCCCTTCTAGCTAAACCACTGTATTCTCCTAAACCCTGCCACTGCTGCACACCTATGTCCTCAGAGCTGGTGCCTCTGTGTACCCCTACATTCATCACCACAGCATATCCTACCCAGTTAGCCCCCTCATAGCCATTTACAAATTAAGATTTCTCCCCACCAAAGCCAGACTGTAAAGTGTGAAAGGGATAACTTCTTCAAATGCAGAGATACCAATATAGGACTATGAGAGCCACAGACAATCAGGGAAATGGGATGCCCCTGAAAGACAATGTGTTTTAGTAATCAAACCCAAAGAAAGGCAGATCTCTAAATAATCTAAACCTTGGTTTGTAAGAATAATTCATTATGCTCATAATCCAAAGCACTTGCATATCAAAGAAGAGAGAGAGAAACCAGTCATGTCATGTGACTTTCAGCATGATGTACTATTCATATTGCAGGGCACCACTTATTTATCAAGTTAAAATTTCTTAGAAATCTTTGCTCATCTTGCAGAACACTTGCAGACCAAGTTACTTGCAATCCACAATTTGACTATAATTGTTTCAAAGCTCAGTGAGCTACAAGAGAATACCAACAATACAATGAAATTGAGAAAACAATATATAATGAAAGTTATTTCTACAGAGATAAAAAGCACAACCAAACAAGTTCTTGAGCTAAAGAGTGCATTGAGTGAAATTAAAAATGAAATAGAGAATCTTGACGGCAGACTCAATCAGCCATAAGGAAGAATTAATAAAACTGAGGACAGGTTATTTGAAATTATCTACTCAGAGAAAAAGAAGAAAAAAGCCAAATCTTTAGGACTTATGAAACACCTTCAAGTGAACCAATATATGAATTATAGAAATCACAGAAGGAGAAGAGAGAGAACATGGCAGAAATCTTAGTTAAAGAAATAATGGGCATTGGGGATTTAGCCCAGGTGGTAGAGGGTTTGCCTACCAAGTGCAAGGCCCTGAGTTTGATTACCAGCATCCCTCCCAAAAAAGAAAGAATTATTGAAAACTCTCCAAATCTGGGGACTAATATCTAGAATATGTAAAAAAAAAAAACAAAACTAAAAAAAATTAGAGCTTCTCCCCAAATAAAAACCTGATCAGGAAACAGGCAATTGAAATGAACAGACATTCTCAAAAGAAGTACAAATGGGCAATAATTACATGAAGAAATGTTCAATATCATCGGCTTTTAGAGAAATGCAAATTAAAACAATGCTGAATCTCCATCTTACTCCAGAAAAAATGGCCATCATCAAGAAATAAAATAATAACAAATGTTGGCAAGACTGTGGGGAATAAAAGAATCCTTCTGCATTCTTGGTGGGAATGTAAACTAGTAAAATCAGTATGAGATTCCTCAAAAAACTAAAACTAGAAATTCCATTCAACCCAACTATTCCCCTTCTAAGTGTCTTCCAAAAAAAGTTAATCACATCATATTGCAGTAATACATACATATCCATGTTTATAGCAACACAACTCATAATAGCTAAATCTTGGAAGGGGCCTACATGTCCATAAACAGATAACTAGATAAAGAAAATGTGTGATTTATACACAATGGCATGCTACTGTGCCATAAGGAAGGATAAATTTGAGTCATTTGGAGGAAAACAAATATATTTTGAGACAATAATTTTAAGTGAAGTACAGTAATACCTCAGTTCACATACATATCTCTTCCTGAACAATTCTGTTCACAAACAGAAGCATTTCACAAAGTTTTGCTTCCTTTTGCTAACTTCACATCCGGAGACCAACATGATCGTGGCCATCTTTCCCACACAAATACAACTGTGGCCATCTTCCTCTGCACAAACACAAACACGGCCATCTTCCCCAGAATCATGGAAAGAATTAAGTTTGTGAGTCAAGGTACCACTGTAAATCAGACACACAAACTTAAATATCACATGGTTTTTCTTATATAAGAAACCCAAAGTTTAAATCATTTAGAGAGCAAAATAAAAGATAGATAACAAGAAACAGAGAGATTGATCTTATGTAAATAGGAAGGAAACCAAGAGATGGAGGGATGGAGGAGGGAGGGAGAGGGTAAGTAAAACAAATTAAGACATGTTATGTACATGTACCAACTTCGCATGATGAATGTAAACCTTATATACTGCAACATGTACAAATAAAGAAAAATTCAAAAATACCATAAAAGTAAATTGTTTTGCCAAATTAGTATTTCATGTTTTGCATATAGTCAGATAACTGGCAAAATCCATGTTTCTTTTGGCTGATAAGAGACATTCTTGCTCAAAAACTCATGTCTTTAATTAGTAAAGTAGACAGTGATTCTTGCACACTTTTCAAAATATTGGCAGTACTGTAAATATACCTAAGAAATGCTAAAGGTGTTACTGAACTGTAATTCTTGGTCTTGACATTGGTAAATTGTATGCTTTTTTGCAAATGGTGAATCCCATTAGTTTACAAGAAAAGGGGACTCTTAAACATTTGCTTGATATGCCTTTTTGATAAAACTAACTCTTCTCACAAAAATACTGGCTTTCTTTATTTACCTTGGTCACTATGTGTCTTGGTTCACATCTAGTGTACAAACTGGATTTGCTTTGCTCTTATTGGCTTGTTTTACATCTGTTTATAAAGTTCATGACTATTGTTTGCCAATGTTCTGATGTTCTGCATGCTGACTTCAGTATAGGTAGGATTCGATTGGCAATGGACCCTAGATAAACTCAACCTAAGAGTCACTCATCTTTGATATTGCTCACAAGGGAGGGGGAAAGGAACAGAGGGACAAGAGAAATAAGAAATGGAAGGAAAAAATGGAAACAAAGCTTTTATAAATAAGGAGGGAGGAGGAGGTGAAGGGAGGGGAGGGGAATGGGAAAAAAAGAAGCAACAAGATATATCATGTACAGGTACAAATCCCCTATGATGAATGTTATCACTATGTACATCTAAAATGTACCATTAAAATAAAAGACAATAAAACATATTCCCATTAAAAAAATATTGCTCAAATTTGACAAGAGAAGTTTTATGACGCTGATTTCAATGGTCTGTCATATCCCTTCCAATGTGGGACATGCTCTGACTGAACGGCACCAGAGCAAGCTACCTTGTTACCAAGGGCCAAGGCCACATATGATTGATTGGCAATGCCTTCAGGAAAGAAGAAAACGTACATTCTGAGACAAGAGGAAGAAGTTGTCATTATCAAAGAGTCACCGGTGTGTTGACTCTATCAGAACTAAACAGACCTGAAAAGGTACGAAAGAGGCTTCTTATGAATCATTGCCTCAAAGCCTAAAGCCCTTCAGGCAGGTGTAATGGCTCCTGACTTTGACTTTCTTTTGTATTTGACTTTACAATTTGTCGTGATACTTTTTCAGGCTCAAGAATCCAGCTTCCGTTTTCTTGTGCTCCAGCTACTTTTGATGGACTCTATACCCCAAAACAACATCATCCAGCCAGCCAGATGATGTGGTATCTCCAGATCCTCAAGACTGGGGGCTGGACCAATGCAAGGGGGGCATCATAACCTGCACCTTGAAATGGAACTTTAAAAGTTAGATTGTTTTAGCGATAAAGGGCTTCTCTGAACTTCCTCCTTCTGCTGAGCACATAGCCAACACCCGCTCCTTACCTTGGGACAAAAGAAGTGACAGAATAGGTGGATGCTAAGGCCAAACCCAGTTTTCTTTCCACAAGAAAGTGTACAGAGTGCTGAAGATGGCTGGGAGTGATAACGCAAGCATGGACATGTGGATTATCTCTCAATGTTCCCCCTCTGTTGCTTATTATAAAACACCTTTACACACCTGTACACAATGAGACGGTGATTTGAGGAAAATGGGCCTCTCCATCGCTTCAAACCTTGCTTTGAATAAAAGCTTTTCACCAAAATAAAAAAGAGAACTCTATCAATAGATTTGTCAGCAGAAACCTCATGACTCAGGCTCATATCAGATATATAAAAGACGCTAAATATTCAAAAACAACAACAAAAATGATAAGTGATTTTGATGATATTGCGAGTTTCAAAATCAAAATTAGTGATGCTACCGGGTGTGGTGGCTCATGTCTGTAATCCCAGCACTCAGGAGACTGAGGCAGGAGGATCATTGTGAGTTTGAGGCCAGCCTGCGCTGCATTGTGAATTCAAGGCCAGACTGAACTACACAGTGAAACCCTGTCTCAAAACAAACAAACAAACAAACAAAACAAACAACAGTGATGTTTCTACACACAATGAACTAGCCGAAAAGATAATAAAAAAGTCCACTTATAATACAAACAAAAATTAAATATGTAGGAATAAACAACTGAAGGGATAAAAGATTCATACACTGAAAATTATGAAACATTGGTGAAGAAATTAGGTAATTAGACATCCTGTGTTCATGGACTGGAATAATTAATGATTTAATGTCTGTAACTACCAAGAATGATCCACACATTCAATGCAATTTCTGTCTAAGTCTCAGTGGCTTTTTAAATAATAGAAATATAAAAATTTTAAATTTCATGTGGAACTACAAAAGACCCTAAATAGCAGAAGAAATCTTGAGCAAGAAAAAGAAATCTGGAGGCATCATACTTCTTAATTTCAAAATATATTACAAAATGACAATAACAAAATCAGTGCAGTACTTGAATAAAAACAGACATATAGACCAGAGGAACATGATAAAAAACCCAGAAATAAATCTACATGTCTATGGTTCACTGCCTTTCCCAAGAGTGCTCAAAACATGCATGATGGGGAAAAGATAGTCTTGTTGATAAATAGCATTGGAAAAACTGAATATCCACATACAGAAGAATAAATTTGGATCTTTGTCTCATACCGTATGCAAAAATCAACTCCAAATAGGTTACAGACTTAAATGTGAGCATGAAACTATGAAACTACTAGTAGAAAACAGGAGAAAAGCCTTTTTGATATTGGCCTGGGTAATGGGTTTGGGGATAGTATACCAAAACAATAAACAATTAACAAAATGAAAAGGAGACAACACTTACAATCCATACATTTGATAGGGCATTAATATCCAAAGAATCTAAAGAACCCATATGATACAATAGCAAAAAACTAAACTTGATTTAGTTCAAAGGACCTGATACATATTTCTGCAAAGAAGACACATAAATGACTGTCAGGTGTTTGTGAAGGTGCTCAATATCACTTCAGAAAAATACAAATAAAAATTACAAGGCTATATTGCCTCTCATGTGTT
Source organism: Hystrix cristata (assembly GCA_004026905.1). NCBI lineage: Eukaryota > Metazoa > Chordata > Mammalia > Rodentia > Hystricidae > Hystrix > Hystrix cristata. The sequence goes on along the minus strand of PVJO010001807.1, from coordinate 52,802 downwards.
AGAATGGCCATACTCAATACGTCAAAACATAAGTGTTAACCATGGTGTGGAGAAAAGGGATCCCTTGTGTATTGTTGATGGGAATGTGAATTGGTATAGACATTATGGAAAATTAAAAATAGAACTATTTTTCGATTCTACTTTGGGAAATAAAATCAGTTCATTGCAACATTATTCACAATAGCCCAGATAAGTAAATGACTTAAATGTCCTATCAATGGATGAATGCATAAAGAAAATATGATGTGAAGTTTTTCATTCTTGAGAAAGAAATCCTGAGATTTGTTACTATACGAATAAACCTGGTGAATATTATGCTAACTGAAATAAGCTAGGCACAGAAAGACAAATACTGGAAAAGCTCACATCGATGTGGTATGTAAACAGTTAAACTCACAGGAGCAGAAAGTAAAATGGTGATTGTCATTGGATGGGGAGGACAAAGTATGAAGACAACTGATTAAAGGGTACAATGTTTCAGCTATGTGGGATGAATAGTTCTGGCGATCTAATGTATAACAAAATGACAATAGTTAACAATACACTTGTGTATTTGAAATTTGAGATATATCTTACGTGTTGTCACCATTAAAAAGAAAAAGAAAGCAGAAAATGGTTACCTGAGTTTGTGAATATGTTAATTTGCATGATTATGGTGATTATCTTACATTGTCTGCAAATATAAAAACATTCTATCATTACCCTTAAATATTTATAACTTCTCTTTCAATTGCATTTCAGTAAAGTTTAAAAAGTGCATTCATGTTTTCTCCATCATACATGAAGTGGTTTGTGTAGGGTTTGAAAAACTTTACTTGGACCCGTAATATTCTCATTAGTGAGTGAACTCTTTAAATTTTTAATGCTTGTACTTAAAATAGACTAAATATTAGATAATGTTATCAATTACTTAGAGTGAGTTTTTTTAATACTTTAGTCACTGACTATTTTTCAATATTTGAACCTTATTTGGGTCAGAGATTCCCTCTGAGAAGTTTATGAAATCTGTGTAATCTCTCCACAGGAAAATTAACACAAAAACAACTTTGCATATAATTACAAGGCTTCTACAAACCTTAGTTTATGATAGTGGACACCAGCCATGGACCAGTTTAAAACTATTCTCCAGTTGTGGCCCACTTTATTTTTAATTGTTCTGTATTTGTGGATAGCCTATCTTTACCCTAAACTTTTTTCCCTATCAGATGCTTTACTGCCAAAAATTTAATAACTTGTTCAGTGTACTCTCTTTCCAGATAAATGACATACAAGTATATCCCCATTGATTTCTTTTAATGTATCAATTTTTAAATATTTTTTTTCTCATCTATTTTGATATGTCTTTAGCTTTCAGGGATAGTTTCTATAGAAAGAGCAAAAAGTAGACATGTTGGTGCCATAATAGAGGCACAGAGATGCTTTGAAGAGGGGTGACTCCGATAGAGGTGCAATCTAAGGAGATGATGGCCCAGGGAGGAAGGTAAGGTAAGGGAGGTAAGGTAAGAAGCCAGTAGTGAAGACTCAGGGCAGCCAGAGTCAAATGTGTGAAGTCAGAGGAAATTGGCAGCATATACCCTTGATCCCTCCCTCCTTTTAGAAATGAGAATTCAGGGAGGGATGCAAACAGCTTGGGTGGCAGATGGCAGCAAAGAGAACTGTTTCAACCCAAATTTGAGGATGGTATCAAAATCCCAGGCATAAAGAATATTGCTTTCTTCAAGGTCTTTGGAATGAGGTCAGAGGAAGAGAAAGAAATATGGGTGGATAAGTGGAGTCGAGGAAATAGTGAGAGAAGTGAGGCTGAGAGAGGGACACCAAGCAGTTAAGGGAAGAAGTCCCTTTTATTAATCTAGGCAAAAGTGTAGAAATGGAATCTGCCTACCTGGCTGTAACCTAAAAAGAGTGTACTTTAAAATGACTTCTTTTTTTTTTTTTTTTGTGCTGGGGATCAAACTCAGGGCCTTGTGCTTGCAAGGCAAGCACTCTAACCACTGAGTTAAATCCCCAACCCCTAAAATGACTTCTTGGATGTGACTATTGTAGTATCTTATGCCTTGCTGTGAGGGGAAGAGTATTAGAGGAATCAAGGGGCCCGTCTTGCACCTCTCCTTTCCAGTGAGGCTCACACTAGCCGACGGGAACTTTAGTGGAGTTAGAAGGCGGTCCTTCACCACACAGGGATGCAGCCTAACAAGAATGGCGTGGTTGTCTTTCTGCACCCATTGCTGTGGTTGCCACTCCCTCATGTTAGCCATTGCTGTGATGTAGATGTCCCCCCGGTCCCATCTGTGTGTTAAAAGTCTGGTCTCCACAGTGGTGGAATTCAATCTGCTGTGGATTTTCAAGAGGTCCTTAGGTCACTTAGAGTGTGCCCTTGAAGGGGACAGTGGGGCCCTCTTCTCTTAGTTTCTATTTTCTGGCTCACAATATGAGTGGTTTGTTCTACCACACACTCCCTGCCACTGCCACTTGGTGTCCGCACCAGAGGCACAAAGCAACAGGGTCACCCGATCTTGGATTAGAACCTCCAGAAATGCAAAATAAATCTTTTCTCTTTATAAATTGATTGCTTTGGGTATTTAGTTATGGTAAAGCAAAGCTGAGTAATGTAGTTCTGTTACAAAGAAATTAATTTTTGCTTACACTTCAGACAGTAGAGAAGATGAAGAGAGCCTTTGAATTTGTGTAGGAATGTTTCTGGTCTCTCAAAAGCCAGAACTTCTGCAATATTGTGATTTGTTTCTAGGATTCAAACTATCTGTATAAATGCAAATCTGAGTAGAAAAGTCACTGAGAAGGCAGGTTTTATGTGGTGAGATCCAAGAGGAAGGAGGCGCTGGTCTAGCTGGTCACATCACATAGAACCACCCTGCCAGTCAGTAAGGAGAGAGATGTTTTATCCAGATTGTTTTCATATCCGGAAACTCATTTATGTTTATGATTTCACAGATAATCATAGAAACAGTTTCAGAAGTCACCATATTCATACACATGATTCATATACACGTTTCATAAATCCTAGCCATCCTTCCATATGTAAACTGTCACAACATCCAGTCAGCATACTGCTCAATAAAAGCAACTAATGTAAATAATTCCTATTGTGTCTACTGTAACAAAATATGAAATATCTAAATAAAATAAGTCACTAACTTGTTTGGGAAATTTTAAAACCATGATTCAGTTTTATTGAACTGTCCTTTCATGTTTAATGCTGACTAGTCAAACATCTAACATGCATAATTCATGTCCACAATTAAGCTGAAAATTTACATGTATTTCCAATGTGTCTCACTGAAACACTGGACAAGACGATATTCCTAATCAAATGTGAATTATGTTCATGCCTTTATTTGCATCAGTTTGTATTGTATTAAGTCTGGCCCATTTTCTTCATTTACACTTACGGGCATCATGCATCATCTGTAATAAAGTTTACAGTTTTTTTTTAAAGTTTATAGTTTTTAATTAGTATATGTTTGCAGTACATTCATCATGGGTAGTTAAAACATCTTAATTCTCTTTTATCTCCTTCCCTCCCTCCTCTCCCCTCCCACCATCTTTTAAGAGGTATAGAAGCACTTTATTTTCTCTGCGTCTGAATTCTGTATTATTGTTTGCAAGTTCAAGGGCAGTCTGTAGGAATTTTTGTGTTTTAAAAAATAGGCAAATTTTAAATTATTTAAGTTTTTGTATATATTATTGTTGACACGATTCATATTTAGATGATAGGAGGAAAATGTATATACAGAGAAGCCTTGTGATCATACCATCCTTGTTCCTCCTGGCCTCATGTGGAACCAGTTTTGGTAGTTTTTTTGTTAATGCTTTCAGTTTTTCCTTTTTAAAATTAAATTAAGTTTAATTTAATTTAATTTTATTTTTTGAGGGTATTGGGAATTGAACTCAGGGACTTGTGCTTGCTAGGCAAGTGCTCTAACATTGAAGTAAATACCCAACCCAAAGTTTTTCTTTCTTTCTCTCTAAAAACAGGCAAAATTTAAACATTCTCCCTGTAGTGCCTTTTTAATCTTGTTGTTGACTCATTTTTCAGTTGGTAACTTATTTTTTTTGTGAAAAGAATGTATTAAATCACCTATACACACATTGACAAGATTTCCATAAAGTTATCAATGTTAACAAGATGCTTTTGTTATTTTTCACTTTAAATTAAATATTTTAACTGATACACAAAACCATAAAATCATACATCTTTATGGGGTACCATGTGACATTTCAATACATGTAAGCATTGCAGAGTGTTCAAATCAGGGTAAACATATCTAAAACTTATCTATGTCCTCAAATATTATCTTTCTTCTGTCCTTCCTGTCTCCCTCCCTCCCTCCCTTCCTTCCTTCTTCCCTTCCTTCCTTTTTTTCCTCCCTTCCTTCCCTCCCTCCCACCTTCCCTTTCTCTTTCTATCTTCCTTCCTTCCTTCTTTCCTTCCTTCTGTATGTAATTTCTTTTATTACTGCATATAGTAGAACCCTTCCATTAGGCATCTAGTTTTATAATTGTGTTCCAGAACCCAATGCCCAAAGTCATGCGGTTCGTTACTGAAGAACTGGGACATGGATTCAAGCTTGTTGGAGTCACACAATAACTATTTGTACACTCGCCGTGTCATGAGGACCAGTTTGTGGCCACTGATGCCCAAGTTGAGTTGGCAAGAGCTTGAATTGCTGGAGCCACTGAGTTTCTTTTGATTGCCTTAAATTTATTCAGCCTATTCATCTGCTAAATAAGTGAATAATTTTTATTTTACAAATACATACCAAGGCACCACAATGGTTTGTGTTTATGTGTAGTTTTGTTTTTCAATAATCTTGGTAGTGTTGTTACAATGGCTTTTTAAATTTTGTACTAAATGCCGTTTTAACTGTTTACTTTGATGAGTACATGAGGGACAGTGGTGCACTGTTTGCCTTTGGAAAAGCTGCTCTCTGTCAGGTTTGTGAAGAGCTTTGTTGTTCAGTTCACATAAAGGTCAGTATCTCTAAAAATACACACTTTAATGAGGGATGTAATAGTCACTTGATATATGTTGCAGGTCCTTCTTAGTGGATGAAATGAGCATCTTTGTGTGTGTATGTATAGAGTGTGTACATATATGTGCTGTCTGTATATGAGCACATTTTCTTTAAAAGCTCTTGTCTTGCAGTCTTATAGACTAGATCTTTAATTTCTGTCTTATACCAACATGTCCTATGAATCTATTACGTATTGCTGGATTTGAGGGACATTTTGTCTGTGTAATTGAAACACAAGCTTTGGGCCACAAAAATAAAAAAAAATAAAGGATTTGTGGTTGCTTTGTTTGATTAAAAAATACTGAATCAATCGGTTCCATTTAGTTTGGCAGCCTTACAGGTGACTTCAGCTTCTGAATCTTCAGAAATATCCCAGGCCTAAGAGACAGATTCTTTTCTTTTGTTTCTTTTCTTAGCTTGATGAAGTGTTAAGATTTGTTCATTTCAAAACAGACCACTTAAAAATGAAGAAACCACATTGTTTAGTTCCCTGCACTGGGAGTCTTAGAGATGTATTCTATTCTTGGCTCTGGAAAATCTCTTAAACCAAAAATCACATGACCCACCAAAAAAAGATATTACTCTCGTTTGAGATAGTACATTTTACTTTTTAATCTGTGTTGAAAGCATAGCATTAACTGGAAAGACCTTGGTAAAGTTATGTTATCTAAATAGGTAAGCTCCAAGTCCTGGCAGAGAATATTCCTTTGAGTTACAAACTTCTTGAAGTCTTTTTTTGACTGTAATCCTTCATTTCACCAGAATAATACAAGATTAATATGTCCATTGAGAGAAAGACCATATTTTGGATGACGTTATTATAAATCCCTTACGGAAATGCTACTACATTATAATCTTCAACTGTAGTAGTCTGGGGCCTGGAATAGTGGTAGTGTGATTGAAGTTACTGTGATCTAAATTTGGGACTGTTGGTGACCTCCTCCTGACATCCCAACGATATTGATCTTTATGCTTGCTCCAGGTTTCCACACAATTTACAAAGGCTTTATTCTGTATTCAGCCAAGATAGATCTGTATTAATAACAAAAACAAACAACAAAATGAAACTTCCTTGAGTCAGTAAGAGAAATTATATTTAAAAAATCCTTTAAACTACTCAGTAAATAGTGTAATTTCTGGATATAGCACAGTGAACAGTGCAGAGCATTTGATTGCAGAAGAATTGAGCGCTGGAAGTCCTAAGCATTTAAGTGGTTTTGTGCCTCTAGGCAACTGACAAAATCTTTTCATTCTTTATTTGTAAAATAGGAGAATAACACTTCATATGGCTAGTCCAGGAGCAAGTGATAACTGTGAGAGTACTTTGTGAGAGATACATGTTAGTTGTTGTGCTAGTGACACACGTCCTCCCTCGGGGCTGTTAGGTACATTAAGTACACAGCTCGGTTGTTTTTCTTCACTTTTCTTCGCAAGCCCTAAGGAGAAGCAGTTTCAGCCTGGGCGCCGTCACACACGGCTAGACACTCACTGTCTAGCCGATCAGCCTTCTCTTCTAGTCTTTGCTTTGGTTCTCTGGCTGAAGTCTGGGCTCCGCTCTGGCCGGTTTGCACGCCCCTTGCCCTTTGCAGCCAATCTGCTGCAACCTTCGATGCAGAGATGTGGGCTTGCCTGCCTTGAGTCAGAAGCTCTTTGCGGATATTGCCTTTTCCCCTCTGAAGCTTTCCCGCTTCCAAATTTTAGATGACTTATCTTTTTTTCTCTGCCCCATTTCTTTTGCTGGGTTGATTTATCTGGCATATATTTTTATGGGTGCACGAGACGGGCTCCTGCCTTTTATCGCATGGGCCTGAGTGTGGCTCCGACTCGCTAGTGGTCCTCCCTTGGGAGTGAGCGCTCTGGCCTTTCAGTCGCGGCCTGCTTTCTGTGCTCAGGGTCACGGCAGATAGAAACTGCGCTTTCTTGTTTTTGAAAGACTCCGTATTCCTTAGGGCTTTCCAAATTTGTTTCCGTTTCTAGGTTGAGAAAGCTGAACCAAGACTGATAATAGCAGAACCAAGACATGTTTTCACCCTTCTCAACTAGGAACTGTTGCATCAGGCTAGAACGCACGTGTGCGTGGGGCTGACTTTCCAGGTTGCTCAGGGTGCTTTTCAGCTTCAGTGGGGCCGATTTCTTTAATGGAAATGATCTCTGCACTGCCAGAAAGTCTTCTCTTTTCCTTAGTCACGCCACTTGAAACTCTAGCCTTTAGAAATTCTCTGTGTTAATGAACCTCCCTGCCAAAGTCTCTCCTTCCTTCACCCATTAACACGAAGTTAGATCACAACCTTCCAAACCCAGCGGAGATCGTGGGAATTTTCCTGGAGAGCAGGGAAGAGTCGGGGGGGGGCCAAGGGCGGTGTGAGGTACCGCTCAGAGAAAGGAACCGGACTGTGGGACCTGGATAGGCTGCTCGAGCCACAGGCGGGCTGCTGGCTGCTGTGGGAGCAGGAGAAAGGGCGCAGAAACTTGTTAGCTACCTTTTAGACAAAGCCATGGGATTACTTTTGGTGCTTTTAATCTTATATTTTTGGTACAAGTATGCTTTTTTTTTTTTTTTTGCTGTGAATAGATATTGAACATCTTTTATACTTCTAAAATAAAAATGTAATCCTTAAAAATTAATTTAAAAAATTCTAATTAAGGAACAGACCCAATAATAAAGAAAAAACAAACATGAAGAAATAACCTCAAAATGGCTATCTCTTAGAGAAGGATTATGATGGACATTTTATGTACTATTTGAATTTTTTATAATAACATAACTCAGTTTAGAAGGAGAAAAAACAAGAATTTTGTTGTTAGAACAGGCCAGATGAAAAAAATTCTTAGTTGTCAGGTTGTAGTGAGAAGGTGGGGGGACCTGGTGTGCTGATAATGCCTGTAATCTCAGCACTTTGGGAGGCTGAGGCAGGAGGGTCACAAGCTCAAGCTCAGCCCGGGCAATTCAACAAGATGCTGTCTCCAAGTAAAAAAGTGAAAAAGACCTGGGAGCCAGTCGGGCGTGGTGGTGCATCCCTGTGATCCCAGTACTCAGGAAGGATTGCTAAAGCAGGGGGATTGCTGTGAGTTCGAGGCCAGTCTGTGCTACATAGGGAGACCTTGGCTCAACTGCCCCCACTCCAAAAAAGAGCTAGGAATTTAGCCTCTGGATTCAACCCTGGATTCACCCTGGCTTCACCCTAGGTTCAACCCCCAGTACCCCCAAAACAAAAACAAAACACCCAAGACAAATTAATGGCTTATCACCACCAAAGTGGCTCAAAAGCAAGCTCTCTCTGACACACTTGCTGTGCTCACTATGTGATGATTGCCCCCTGCCACGTCATAATCTGACAGAGGGCCCTCATCTATGCTGAGCTGATGATGGCATTGTATTCTTGGACTTCCTAGCTCCAGATTCATGGAGGCTAAAATGCTATTCTTTATAGTTACTCGGTCTGTGGCACTCAGTTACAGTAACAGAAAATAGACCGACAATTATTCCATTTGTCTAACCCAGCTATTTGGTACTAGGAAAGGCTTTCATGGGTGAATTGCCCTGATCTCTCTGATATTCTTGGAGGTAGGATCCATTTATTTAGTTCCTCAAAAACCTGGTCTTCAGCAATATCTTTTAATATGACATGTTCCTCAATGATTTCTCTTTAAAAATCGATCCACCGCTGGGATCTGCTCTCTTTTCAGCTCTTCTATTTAATTTTGGCTGCCCTTTTCTAAGTGGAAGCCAACAGTGTTCCTGGCACTAGCAGATTTCTGTCAACCCTCTTTTTATCCATTTTATTTCTCTGTCTATATTCAAGGCTTCCCACTTGGTCCCCTGACCTTGCTTGTACTACTCCAAACATATCAGGCTCTTTTGCTCCATGGACTTAAATACTGTATCTGTGTTTTCTTCCCTCTGCCTTCACATGATGGAACCACAGTATTGTTCAAGGCTCACCTTGACATCACCTGCTGTACCTTTTCCTGCTACGATCTTCTACCGCACACAAATTTAGGCTGTTTGTTCTATGTGTGTTTCTGGGAGCACCTTGTGTGTTTCTCTACAGTCATGATGTCTGGCTTACTCCACAGATCTGAGTTCTTCAGCATGGAGCACGGGACTATCCAGGCAGTGTCAGATCTTCTACTTCTATTTATTTCAAATCTAAGACAATACAATGAGATTTTCTGATTTTTAAAGCATTAATTCATCCTGGCATCCTCACTCAATTTCCCCACTAGTCTTAGTTTCCTCTCAAACAGTTTCTCATGCTAGTATATCATGAAATGTTAGGCAGTTACTATTATCTGGTTAAGTTAAGAGAATGTACAGAGTATCTTAACTTAAAAAAAAAAACAAACTACGTTTGCAATATATATATATATATTTTTTTTTTTTTGCAGGGGGGTGGTGCTAGGGATTGAACTCAGGGCTTTCCACTTGCTAGGCAAGCACTCTACCATTGAGCTAAATGCCCAACTCCGACCTTTGCAATATAGACAGGTACATGAAATGCATTCCTACAGAGAGTCCCTGGATGGCAGATAATACTCGTGATGTGAGCACGGCAAGTGATGAGAAGCCAGAGCCAGCTCCTCCAGACCTCGGAGAGGACTTCCTCTACAGCTCTGGGGCATGTGGTGGTGTGGGCTATGCAGAGGCCCTGCCACCAGGCCCATCACAGGGGAAACCAGTAATGGCAGTCTAAGTATGTTTTATGGAAGATTTAAAATTACTAAGGGCCTTTCAAATATAGATTTATATCAACTCCTGCTATCTAGGATCTCAGGAATTTCTTTTGCCATGAGATAGTGGTTGAAAGTAATATAGTAATAGAAATAATTTATAATTTTAGTAACTTGTGAGACGTTAATGTTCATTATTGACAGGACGTGTGAAAAATGTATTGGTAAAACTATGGAACAAAACTGTTTAGAAGCCAGTAGCATGAATTTGGAAGACTTTATGCCTGGAGCGGTTGGCACAAGAGACTGTTTTTCTTCATCTTTGTAGCTCCACCACCACTATCACAATGACGGGAACACAGTATATGCTCAATAAATATTGGAAGAGTAAATAAACCAGTACAAGAGCCAGTACAGGAAGGAAAGCTCTGCAGAAAAACCCCACCTGGTATAATCTCAAACTTCAGGTGAAGGACCAATATCAGAGAAGCTGATGACTCAAAGACAGGAAATGAATTTATGGCTGAGTAAACAGTGAAATTATGATCCTACAGTGTGAATGTGTCTGGGAAGTCATCACTTCTTGTCTCAGAGGGAAGGGAAATACTGACAATTACAGGGAAAAATCTAAAATCATTCTCCTTCATGCTAAAACTGCATTCTTTTTTCATATCTTTGTCAGGTCTCGTCCCCTCACACCTTTGTTTTTGTCTGTTGTTATAAAAGCCTTCTTGCCTGAAAGGCTCACCTGATTTACTGAACGATTTTACTTAGCTCTGTGCAGTCACAGTTCCAAAGGTATTTTCTGACAGACAATGACAACTCTGTCTCTACAACACTACAAATCCCGGCCTCATCCTTCAGTGTGTATGGCAAAGACTCTTTCAAGTTCATGTTATGATACTGCATCCAAAGTTTCACTTGAGGACTCAGTTGTTTTACAATTTAAAGATTATCCTAGAAGTTCTGAGTTCCTGACGCAGGGAATCATTTAGTCATTTTTATTCATAAATAATATTAAATGCTAAAAAAAGCCATAATCTTGGGCTTCCAGAAAGAAAGAAGGATATCATTTCCACAATTTATAAAAAGAGCAAAACAATGTTAGTAACTACTAGTATAAAATAAAGTTCATTAATTTTGGTAGTAAACATTTAATGCATCCATGTCATCTTGATTAAATGTTCTCTAAGATTTTATGGTAGTTATACGCTGACCTAATATGTTTTGGGACTAGCAATGTTGGCATTTTACAAATCATATCGATCTTTGAAGTTAAATGTTCATGATAAATATGGAATATCCATTTTGAGCACAAACATTTTGGATTGCATTATTGGGAAAGAATGGTAGTATCAGTGATAAGTAGGACTTGCCTTCCTGTATTCACTGCCCTTGGGCACAAGAGGCTGGCTGGTAAGTACCGTGTAGGAAGGGAACACGTCTCTAGCACCCACTGCTGTGAAACCACGCAGCAGATAACAGGAATCCAATAAATATTTGTCAAACGAATGAATGAAGTGTGTGTAAATTCACTCTTGACACCAACCATGTATCATACCTCTGCCTACCCATAAAGATGCATCTTAAATAATAGCTGTTACTTGGGGCAGTGACTTTCAGTTTCTAATCCGCGGAAACTTGGTGTTCTATGAAGATGTGGAGGGGTCCTGCAAATGTAAATTACTTTCTGCCAAAACTTACTTTGCCTGATTGTATTTGTCAGGATTCTTTGTTATAGTGCAATCTGGTTTAAGGAAAAAAAAAAATCTTGGCTCAGGGACATCAAAGGAACAAAGGAAGCCAAAGAAAGGGCAGATTCCACCTGGATCTTAGTAAAAACCTCACCTCTGTCTCAGCATGTCGGCTTCAGGCTCGTGGCAGGTCAGATTGTTTGTGGGAAACAGCTCATGAGAGCTGTGACGCTTTAAGTCTTAGAACTTCAGTCGCCAGATGAGGACTGACTTCAAGCTTTCTTTAGCTTCAAATTTATATCTTGGGGGAAGAATTTTGTTTAAAAGAGTTTGCTCATTAAAAAGGGTTCGAAAAGTTTCTGCACCGAGTTGTTGATTTGCAAACCCGCCACTCTTGTTACCCGCCTAGTCTTATCCCCACCTGTTCCTCCTCAGTTCTGAACTCGAGCTCCTTGCCGGGGCTGTCCCCTCTCAACTCTGTGCCAGGCCTGTTTGGCCCCAAGTGTTCCTGTTCTTGGTGTCTGGATTAGCCTCTTGGTCCTTCTGTCCCGTGGCATTGAGTGGATACTCCTGCTCAGGGAGACCCAGTCCAGCTTTCTGTCTGGCAGGAATTTAGCCACATTTTGTGTAAGTCAAGGTCCCGTTAACCACGGCTGTTTTAAATCTTCCTTGCACTTTTAAAAGGTTTCCACGAAAGGATATGAGGCAGTTATTTGATGTCTCCTGTAGTCTCAAGGATGTAAATAAGGGTAGATGTTCTTAAAATAGCTTCTTTTGTGAAGTGGGCCACCTCCAACTGTCACACACCTTGAATTGTCTCTAAAGCAAGTGCTAAGAAATGATCTTGATCAGTACAAAGGTGCATACATATCAAGGCATAAGAACGATCAGTATAGTCTTTCTCTACACAATCAATTAAGGCTCTTAGTCATCCACCTGCCACAGCAGAGACTGACCTGAGCCAGATTAACCAAAGTATTTTTCTATGACCACAAGTAGTACAGGCCCATTGCACCTTTCAATTCCACTGAAACATTTGGGCTGAATTAGGAAATATGAGACATTTGTTCTGGTAATAGTGTGTGTGCGCGCGTGTGTGTGTGTGTGTGTGTGTGTGTGTGAGAGAGAGAGAGATAGAAATGAGATCTTGGTATGTTGCCAAGGCTGCCCTGTACTCCTGGGGTGAAGTGATCCTCCTGCCTCAGCCTCCAGAGTAGCTGGAACTATAGCCACCTATAGTAACCATGCCTAGCTTGGAAACACATTTTGAATTTTGAGAAAATAATTACAAATAAAACCAGAGAGCAAGGTAAATTTTAACCAAAGAAAACACCTGTGGAAATAGTTAGGGCTGTGATCCTACAGAGCATTCTTCATGCAGCTCTAAAGTCAAAGCATTTTAAAATGAGGGAAAATGAAGTTTTACCTTAGTTTATGGAGACATGCTTAAGGGCTTTTTTTCCCCTTCGATGCTGGGGATGGAACCCTCACACTAGTCAGGGGCTCTCCCTATATAGTTCAGGGTGACCTTGAACTCACTATGTAGCCTAGGCTGGCCTCAAACTTATAGCAGTTCTCCTGCCTCAGCCTCCTGAGCGCTGGGATTACAGGTGCACCACCACGTCTGGTCCCAGATAAGTGCTTTTGAAAGTGTAATGATCTGACTTTTTTAAAGATGAAAATGTTGGTTGAGAATTGATTTAGGATCAGCTCAATTTATGACAATTTTTTCATGTTCTGCATTGTATTAGTATGAATTCTATCATATGTAAACTTTCTATTTTTGTGTTTTAGGTTCTTCTTCAAGGAAGTCTGGCTAAAACCAAATTCCTTAAATGATTTCTTAGTCTTTGTTTATATTTCCCCACGCTGTAGAGAGAATGAAAAAGTATCATATTAGATGGAGTTGTGTCTCACACTGGAGTCCACGAATACATGATAGGAGATTTATAAATACTCTATGTGAATTTAAATATTTTGTGTATTTATTTCAAACATGATTATTTAAGAAAGAGTATAAATATTTGACCTAAATCTATCCATATAATTTTCAGACCTGTTTTTGCTTCCAAAGATTTATGGTGACAGTAGTATACATGATAATCTAGGTGACACTGTCTACATTTTCATATATTATTTCCAAACTCAGGGTCTATAACTGCAGTCTCTAAACATGTTTCCAAGCATCTATGACTACTCTTTTAAAAATATTAATGACTAACATTTTAATGATATTTTGACACCAGATGTTGTGTGAGAAACTTTTGTTTATTGTTTGCTATAGTCTTCAAAATGTTAACTCTATATGGTGTCACTATTTTCCTCCTATTAAAGACAGAAAATGTAGCTCAGTAGTAGAGCACTTGCCTACCATGTGTGAGGAGGTGTTGGGTTTGATCACCAACACTGCCAAAAATAATAAAAATAAAATAAAAATGTAACATATTTTTTTAAAAAAGCATAGGCATAAAGGAGGGCTGGGTATAGTCTAGTGGTGGAGCACTTGCCTAGCATGCCTGAGGTCCTGGTCTGGGTTCCTGGTGCCACCAAAAAAGAAAAAAAAAAAATTAAGGAACTTGCTCAAACTGGATTTTGAACTCAACATTCTAGTTCCAGAACTCACATGCTTTAAATTCTATATTTTTCTGCCTGATGGGCATAATGGATACTGTTCTCTTCCTTTGCCATTGGTTTATGCATATTTATGGTAACTTAAAAAGTAATTGCTTTCTTTAATTTAATGAATATATATTTCAATTTCTTAGAATAAAAGGACTTCAGAAAATGTTCATTGGCTCCTTTCTAATAGTACAACTAGTTATAGAAGGAATTAATTTGACTATAAACATTTTTGAATTTGTCAATAGGAAACTTTTAAATCATAATAGCAACAAAGTAGAGAATTTCTGTTGAGGTACATTACTAGGAAGAAAAAATGTTTCCTCTGCCAACCTCTTTCATTTTCTCCCCTTCCCCAACAATCAGTCCTAAGCTCATTAGATGGGGGAAGAACAAAGTTGATCTTTACACTAGAAGCAGGAGGGAGCTGTAGTTACCCAGGACTTGGTCTAGGAGCCCCAAAATGGAAAGAAAGGTGTTTGCAGGAAGACTGGCCTACACTGGTTGCTGAGACAAACCAGAGTAAGGACAGGATCCATGGACAGGTATAGCTTGGTATGAGTGTCAGAACTCAAGTGAGGTGGAGAACACTATACAGTCTTTGGAGTGACCTGGTGTAGTGTGTCAGTGACAAGTAGGGCAAGAAAGCAGCAACATAAAGTAACAGCCTGGTGTGGGGTTTTGAAACTCAAATGGAAAGGTGGCCTATTTATGCAATGGGGCAGTGGCCAGCCTGGAGAGTTGAGTGAGGAAGGAGTTCATTTGGAAGGCTATTACCTGCCATGAAATATTGGGGCCTAGGTGGGAAGGAGGGCCCCTGCTATGGGTTGTTTGATCCCAAAGGGACAAGGTAGGCATCAGTAGAGAAGAGGGGTGGGATCAGAGATAGGAGATTGGTTACAGACCAGGATTTGATCAAATAAAACACATAAGGGCAACAGGAGCCAGGTGTCTTGCTGTTGGAGAAAGAAGTTAGAAATATAGAAAGCAAACAAAAATAAGAATGAACCCTAAATTGTTGTATTCCAATTGAAGGTATCAGTGCGCATTCACAGATATTATGTGTGGGTGCATGCACGCATGTGTGTATGTGTGGATGCATATATATGTACGTTTCCTAGTACTGCCTACTGGATGAAACAAGAAGTGGCATCCCAGTATCCATGAGCACATCTAGGACCTAGATCTTGTCTTCTAAGTATTACTCCCCAGAGAATCTAATCTCCTTGGAAATATGGCCGATCTGGGACTGTGACCAACAATGCATAAAAGAAGCCTGGAAAGTTATGTAGTGCCAGAGATCAAGGAAAGGTTACATGAAAGCTTTCAAAAGGACACAGAAAACCACACCACATATGCATTTTTGTTTTCCTCTTCCCTTGTAAGGATACTTGTGATATAGCTGGGATATGGCTACGGTCGAGTTGATTATTAAAGATTGGTGGGCAAAACCTAGGATAACAATAGGGAAGATTGTTAGAGCTAGAGACAAGTGGAAATTAAAGGTGCATAAAGGAGAATGCAGTTGAATAGTTCTGTAAATATGGGAAAAGGTGGAATGTGTGGGAGAGATGAGTAGGTAAAAATCCTTGAAAAGGAAATGGACAATTTGGAGACTTTAGGGGTGTGGATATTGATTTCTATAAAGAATGTCAGAAAGGGCTGGGGATTTAGCTCAGTGATTAGAGTGCTTGCCTTGCAAGCACAAGGTCCTGAGTTCAATCCCAGGCACCACCAAAAAAAAAAATAAAGAATGTCAGAAAATAGTAAGATATAGAAGAAATTAACCTAGATATTAGACTCTATGGAGTAATGATAAGTCTAAAATTATAGAATTTAAACTATCTTTCTCTGGTTTGAGAGAGCAATGGGAAAAAGTTCAGCCCAAACTTGCGGTTCAACTTGAATATTTAAATGGATCTCCCAGTTAAAAATATATGTGTTAATTTGAAATTTAAGTTCTGGGAGGCTGGAGCTGAAAAAAAGCTTAGGAGAAAAATTAATCTGTGCTGTAACCATATTGCATATGATTAATTTGCCTTCATGTCTAAGGATGCAGTGATGTATATGGTCTAAAAAGTAGGCCAATCATTAACATTTCTTGGGGAGGTTTTAGAAGAAATGCCAGGATGATATCACCATGTAGTCAGCCATCACCAGTATGGTAAAAAGGGTGAAGTCAGTTGCTTCAAAACCTGGTTTCACCATTTCCTAAAAGTGCATCTTTGAACATGTTATTGAACTCCTTTGTGCTTCAGTTTTCTTGTCTGTAAAATGGGATTAATAGCAGCTCTTATATAGTGTCATAATGCATACTGTAGGTACTCTCTTGGCGACCTCTCCTGTTTCTCTTCCCTTTCCCTTTATTTAATACGTATTTTGTGCCCTATGGGCCGCCTCACATTGTAGCCAAAGCAAAATGAAAACTATGTACTTGAAAATCTTAACAGTGTAATTTAACCAATTTGGTATAAAAGGGGCAATACACTAGAAGTGAAAACCCAGAATATGCCATTTGTCTATGAGAGATAAAGCCCTTTGGATGAGGCTGCAGCACAGAAAACCAAGGGAACAAATGCAAAGCTTTTCTTTTCAGCATGCCCTCTTTTGGGCCCGACCAGACAGATGGTCACAGGTTATGTTCCTTTCCAAGTGACCTTATCTTGCCAAAAGGCTATCGAATGGTGAAGCTCTCTAAAAAGTTTCCAGAAACTGTGTTTGACCTACGGCAATGTGAAGAGGTGAAGAACTCTCTTTATATGCCTTAGAAGCGTGACTAAAATATAGCTCAAGAGAGAGAAAGGAAAGTTGTTATCCACTCAGTGTTTATACAAAAATTGGATAAGATTAGGGAAGCAATTATGTAATTCTTTTACTTCATTTGTAATATAAAGATGTCGAGAATGTCTTTCCTCAGTCCATGTTTTTCAAACCACGTATTTTTTGTTTGTAGTTCGTTTTTAAGGGTTTATAATATCCCATTGAATACCTGTGCCATATTATTTAACCGATTCCCTAAAAAGAGATTCTTGGATCTTTAAAAAAGTATTTATTATATATAAAAAAAGTATTTATTATAAATTAGACCATAGTTAATATCTTTTTTTCATATCTTTATGTACCTCTGATTATGTCATTAGGATGAATTCCTAGAAGTGGGAGCACTGGACTTTCAACACACGTTACCAATTGACTGTCAAAGGATTCTACCAATGGATTTCTTAATTGCTATTAACTGATTGTTATTTCACCATACTCTTGCCATTACTATAACATTGCTATTGAAAAACTTATGTGAATTTGTCAGATAATAATAATAGTTAGTACATGTATAGTTCTCACTATGTGCCAGGCACTATTCTAGCATTTTACATATGTAATAGGCAACATTTTAAAATGACCCCCCCCAGTTGCCTGCCCTCTAGTGTACATACCATGTATAACACCTAGGAGTATGAATATGTTGAGTTCTCTACTGACTATTACATTAATATGGCAAAAGAGATTTGGAGATGTAATTAACATTCCTGGTTGCTGACTTTAAGATGTGAGATTATCCTGGCATGCCTGATCTTATCATAAGTACCTTTTAAATCTGAGTCCAGAGGTCCAGGAGGAAATCAAGAGATTCTAAGCAAGACCAGCAGTTGACATGAGAGTGATAATACAAGGCTGGCCTTGAAGAAGGAGGGACCTAGATGGGAATGAGTGTAAATGACTTGTAGTCACTGACAGCAGCCCCTGGCCAACAATAAGCAAGCCAACAGGGACTTCAGTCCTGTAGCTTCAAATAACTGAATTTGACTGACAACAAGAATGAACTTGAAAATGAGTTTCCCCTTAAGTCTCTGGAAAAGAACTGTCTGGTTGTCCCTGGATTTCAGTCTTGTCATAGTCTGAGCAAAGAACCAAGTCATACCACGCCAGACTTCTGGTCCACAGAACTGTAAGTTAATAAATGGGTATTGTTTTTACAAAACATAGGACATAGAAGCCAGCTTGAAGGAGTTTCCACTGGCCAAATTTGGGGTAATTTGAACATCAAAATAAAGAATTATAGCAGCACTGTAACTTACTGAATAAAGTGAACCTATGTGGATTATAAAAACACTTAAATTATATGTTTAGTGGGTAATTAGTTTCAAAGTACTTCTCCACAAAATGCTAACTACAAGTGGAAAAAAGAGTAACTTTACAATGGGAAACTGGATAGATACTGTTTTGATTAAATGTTCAAAGTTAACATCACCAGTAATGGATGAATGGAAACCAGGTGATGTAATGAGAAGAACACAACATCATTTCTGTAGTATTTCTGCCCCAGATACATAACCTAGTTTAAGCTTGGAGAAATGCCAGACAAACCCATACTGAAAGATTTTATGCAGAAACACTGCTGTATAATTCTCAAAGTGTCAAGATCATGGAAGTCAAAAACAGACTGAATAGAATTTCCAGATGGATGGAGACGAAAAAGATATGAAAATTATATGCAATGCTTGATTTCGAACTGGAGCTTTTTGCTATAAAGGACATTATTGGAACAATGGGCAAAACTTGAATGACTTCTGAGAATGAGCTGACAGTACTATTATTGATGTTAAATCTCTAGTTGATAGTTGTATAGTGGCTGTGTGAGTAAATGTCCTTGGTTGTGGGAAAGATACTCCAAGTATTTGGAATAGTGGGAAATTAGGGAGAAACTTACTCTGAAATGGAACCTTCCTTCAGAAAAATAAATTTCTGTATACTTTACTTGCAATTTTTTCATAAGTAATGATAAGCAATATAAAAATTGTATTCACTTTGATTATTTCTATTGTTTATGCATAGCTTTGCAATCATTTCTTAAATATATATGTACACCTTTTTATATATACATATACACATTTTCATTAAATAAGAATTATTCCTATTTTATATCATGTTGCTTTAGACTTTCTATATTTATAATTGTTATGTCATTTGTCTTCTACAATACTAGTTTTATACTAACTTTTTATGTAAAATTTGTTTTATTATCATTAAAGTGTTCACGTTTGGTTTTAAAATTAGCTAAGAACCCATCAGCTCAAGTTTTTTTGACTCTGTCTCTTTGTCATGTCAAATTAACCTCAGATAACAGTTATAAAATGTATTTTAGAGCAATTAAGCTAATTATATACTTCAAAGAAAAATGATGCCTGCTGTTTATACATGCTTTTCCTTCTATACACTTTTTTCCCCATAGGACCAAGAGTATAATTTTCTGTATCCAAATAGGCACTGGTATTGATGCATGTTCCATCTCACAGTCCCATTCCCAACAAGAAAAAAGTCACAAGAGTGAATTTGTGAATATACCTCAGTTCATTTTACCGTTAATGAATATCTGATGTGTTGTTTATTTGAGCTGTGGTAATAAAATATCTCAGACTGGGCGATTAATGAACAGAAACTTATTGCTAACAGTTCCAGAGGCAGGGAAATCCAGGCTCAAGCTGCCAGTAAGCATGAGGTTGGGAGAGCCCTTGTTCTCTGTGTCAAAGGCGGTGTCCTGTTTCATGTCCTCATGCGACAGGAAGGGCAAACACACTTCCTTCGATTTCTTTTCTATGGCCACTAATCCCATTTTTGAGGGAGAAAAATTCATGGCTTAGTAATTTTCTCCAAGGCTCCCTCCTTCAATGATTCTATTGGGGATTCAGTTTGAACATGGACAGGAATACCCAGATCATGCTCGTTGTGTACTCTCTTATATAGGGCTATGAGTACTAATGCTACTGTGAAAACTTTTGTACGTGTCTTCCGATGACTGTGCAGATTTCTACTGGGCACTTGTAGGGAGGAATAGAATAGCTAGGTCACATAGCTATCGTTGTGATGGTGGTTGTTCTGAAGATGATATACCAATTTATACTCCCACAAACAGTATACAAATGTTAGGTTGCTCCTTTTTCTTTTCTTTTTTTTTTTTTCATTTTAAATAAGCTAGTGCACCTAAAGGGGTATTGCATTAAGGTTTTAGATTGGATTTTCTTAAAAAAATAAAGTTAAGCACCTTTTAATATTTTTAGTAGCCACTTGGGTATCTTTTTATTTTATGGAGTGCTTGTTCAAGTTGTTGGCTGCCTTTTTTTCTTATGGATTTACATGTGTTTTAAAATATATCCTGGATCCAAGTCTTTTGTTTACTATTTGTTTGGAAAATGGATTTTCTTATTTTTGGGGTTGCCTTTTAACTCTCTTAATGGTATCTGTGGATAAACAGAAAACATTAATTTCATATTTCCCAACTTATTATATTTCCATTTATGATTAGTATTTTTAAAAGCAAACTTTGCCAACTCCAGCATTACAAATATATTATCTTTTGTTTTCTTTTAAAATCTTCCTTTTTTTTCTTCTTTCAACTATATATCTGCAATATATCTGGAGTTGATTTTTGTGAATTTTGGGAAGTGGGGGGTCAAGAATCATTTTTTCCATGTGAATATCTGACTGACCCAGGACCATTAATGGAAGATATTTTTCCCCACGCTATGCAGCAGTATGACTTACCTCTGTCATAAACCAGGGGATCGTACATGTACAGATGTGTTTCTTGTCTCTTTATACTGTCCACTGGCCTACTTGCCACCCTTGCTCAGTAGTGCAGTCTTAATTCCTATAGCTTCGTAATAGATCTCTATATACGGTACTGTAAATCTTCTAGTATCGTTCTCCTTCAAGATTCTCTTGGTTATTCTTTGTATTTCTGCACACGTTTTGAAATAAGCTTGCCAATTTTCATATACATATAGAAACTTCTGGCATTTCAGTTGAGATCGTATAAATCCATTTGGAAAAGTTGACATTTTTACAATATTGAGGCTGGCCGTGAGGGCCCAAGATTGTGCTGCACGCAGGGTCGAGGTCCCCACAGCTTCTTGCATGGATTGCGGGTTCTTGGCAGCATTACAGCGGTTCCTTTTGAACAATGGCTTCGGTCGTCATTGTGGTTCCACGTGCGTCTCAAAGTCTGTTCCTGGGGACACAACTGAAGACTTGTGGCATGCCAGGATGCATTCGATTCCATGTGTTTTTGCTTGACAGAGACACTTGGATGGTGTATTACTGAGAACACTGACATTCTCTGGAAAGTTTCAAATTGGAGAATACTGAATTTTTACCCTAGTCTAGCAGTTTTGCTGTTCACGTAAATACAGATGGATGAAGACCCCATTCAGAAAGTCAGCAAGCCAGCAATCAAAGCTGACACAGGTCCACAGTGCAGCGCTACACCTGTTTTAGTGTAATAAACTTTTAAAGGCAAATATAAAATTGAAGAGTACTTTCTCAGCTGGCAAAAAAGTCTTCCGATTCTGTAAGTTGTCTCTTCACTCTGTTGGTTGTGCAGAAGCTTTGCCATGCAGAAGCCTTTTAATTTGATATAATCCTATGTGTTGATTCTTGCTGTTATTTCTTGTGCAATTGGAGTTCTGTTCAAAAAGTCCTTGCCTACACTTATGATTTAAAGAGTTTTACCAATTTATCTTCCAGTAGGTTTATTGTTTCTGTTTTAATGTTTAGATTTTTGGTTAATTTTGATTTTAGTTTTTAGTACATGGTGAGGGATATGGGTCCAGTTTCAATTTTCTGCATTTCCATAGCCAGTTATCTCACCTAATGAGATAAGTCTCCGAAAGAGACTTTATTTGTTTGTTTGTTTATTTGAGATAGGGTCTCACTATGTAGTTCAGGCTGGCCTTGAATTCATTATGTAGCCCAGGGGGGGCCTCAAACTCACAGGAATCTTCTTACCTCTGCCTCCTGAGTGCTGGGATTATAGGTGTGCACTGCCAGACCTGACTGGGCTGATCACTTTCTTGATAAGGTTAATTCCTAAATATTCATGCTTCCTTGATGCTATTGTGAATGGTATTGTTTTCCTAATTTCTTTCTCAGTGAGTTCCTTTTGGTATACACAAATACAATTAGATTTTGTGTTGATTTTGTATCCTGCTGTGTCATTAAAATTATTAATTCTAAGAATTTCTTGGTGGGATTTTTTGGGTCTGCTATGTACAGTATTGTGTTGTCTGCAAAAAATGCCACTTTGATTTGGTCTTTCCTTCTGTATCTGTTATGATTTTTGTCTACATGTCCCCCAAAAGCCTCATGTGCTCATAGGTGGGGCTGGATCTAGAATGTGTGATTTCTAAATTAGTCCACTGATTGGTTTGGCATAGTTCTGCTGGGATCATGGATGTGATGCTAAGATTAAAGGTATTAGGATTAAGGGTGAGAGTGCTACCCACCCTAAAGCCAGGTAACCTGGATAAAATATAAGGGACAGAAAGAGGCTTGCCTACCTCCTTGCTTACCTTGCTGCCTTCTGCCTGTCAGCCATGCCACCCTGCCTTGGATCCAGCCAATCGTGGACTGAAAGCTATATGAACTGTAAGCCAAATAAACCTTTCTTCCCTTAACTTTAGGTGTCAGGTATTTTGTCTCAGCAACAAGAGAAAAGTAACTAAAACAGTATTCCTTTTATTTCTTTCTCTTGCCTGATTGTCTTGCTA
The DNA here is from genome assembly GCA_004026905.1 of Hystrix cristata. Taxonomy (NCBI): domain Eukaryota; kingdom Metazoa; phylum Chordata; class Mammalia; order Rodentia; family Hystricidae; genus Hystrix; species Hystrix cristata. The sequence continues at coordinate 30,242 of PVJO010001807.1, read as the reverse complement.
ATGTTTCCAGTACTATGTTGAACAGAGGTGGTGACAGTAGGCATTTTTATCTTAATCCTGATTCTAGAAGGAAAGCTTTTGAGTTTTCCCTATTTAATATGATGTTGGCCATTGGTTTGTCACAGACGGCTTTTATCAGATTCAAGTAAAGTCCTTCTGTACCTATTTTCTTCAGGGTTTTTTTTTTTTAATGAAGGAGTGTTGTATTTGGTGTATATATATTTACTAATGATATCTCTTCTTGTTGGATTATTCCCTTATTTATTATGTAGTGACTTTATTTGCCTCTTTGATAAGTTTTAATTTGAAGTTTACTTTGTCTGAGAGTGAGGCCGTACCTCTGATATGGGGGGGGTGGTTCTGGGGCAGGAAATATTGTTTTTCATCCTTTGATTTTTAGTCTGTGAATATCCTTTGGATTAGATGAGTTTCTTGAATAGAGCAGACTGTTGGATTCTGTTTTTTTTCACCCAATCTGCTAGCATGTGTCTTTTAATTGGGAAAGTGAAGCCACTAAAATTGAGTTAGTATTATTTTCAAATTTAATTAATTAATTTATAGTTTTTAAAAATTAATTTTATTGATACATTTTTGATATACATAATGATCATATTCATCATAGGGAAATTGTACCTGTACATAATATATTTGATTGTCCTTTTTCCCCCCAAACCCTTCTCCTCTCTTCAACCCTTTCTCCCTTATTTACAAAAGTTTTGTTTCCATTTTTTCTTTTCTTTCTTTTTTTGGGGGGTGGGGTGGGGAGAAGTGCTGGGAATTGAACTCAGGGCCTGTGCTTGCTTAGCAAGTGCTCTACCACTGAGCTAAGTCCCCAACTGTTTCCATTTTTTTCTTTCTATTCTTTTTTTTCTTTTCCCTTTCTTCCCCCTCCCCACCCAGTGCCCCTTCCCATTTGAACATTTTCTTCCTATTTCACAAAATTTATTATACATTTTGGACCTTATTTACCCTTTTGGTTTCTCACATCAGAGAAACAATGCAATATTTAAACACGTCTGATTTATTTCACCTAAGAGTATGGTCTTAAAGTGCATTCATTTATCTAGAAATGTCTCAAGTTGATCCTTCTTTATGTATGGCTCCATTGTATAAAAGAACCACATATCCATTGTATAAAAGTACTCCATTGTATAAAAGAACCACATTTCCTTTATCCACTCATAGGCATTTAGGTTATTTCCAAGACTTAACTATTACAATTTGTACTGCTATAAACATCAGTGTGCATATATCGCTGTGGTATAATGCTTTTAATTCTTTTGGAAAGATGCCAAGAAGAGGAATAGTTGGGTCAAATAGAACCTCTAGTAGTAGTTTTTTGAAGAATCTACACACTGATTTCCACGGTGGTTGGACCAGCCTACACTTCCATCAACATCAGAGAAGGGCTCCTTTTTCCCCACAGCCCCTCCAGCATTTGTTTTTGGCTGATTTCTTGATAATACCCATTCTTTTTGGAGTGAGATGGAATCTCAGTGGTGTTTTAATTTGCATCTCTTGAATGACCAGTGATGTTGAGGATTTTCTCACATATTTGTTTGCCATTTATACTTCATCTGAGAAGCATCTATTCATTTCAGATGCCCATTTTTGGATTAGGTCTTTAAATTTGGAGGGTCTGATTTTTTTGAGTTCTTTATATATTCTAGATATTAGTCCTTTGTGTGAGGAACGGTTGGTAAATTTTTTTCCCCTACTCTGTGGGTTGTCTCTTCACTTCGTTGGTGATTTCTTTTGGTGTGTAAAGGACTTTTAATAAGATGACATCCCAGTTGATGATTCTTTGTAAAATTTTCTATGTGACTGAGGTTTTGTTCATAAAGTCTTTGGTCTTGGGGATTCAGCTCCCTCCTTCTTTTCTTCCCTGAGTTGCTATACAACAGCATCTGGTCTCCCAATCTTTTTTTTTTTGGTCTCCCAATCTTGAAGAAGCTTGAGACTTATTATTGACAGGTGTTGATTTATTCCTATCATTGTGCTCTTTCTCTGTTGATGACTCCTTTTTTCCTCCTTTTCTTTCCTTTTTTGGTTTACTTATTTGCTTTGCTTGTTGTATTCATTCCATCTAGGTCTTTGGCTTTGTTGACTTCTTCATCTCTGTCTAGGATATTCTGGAGTATTTTCTGGAGTGCTGGTTTGTGTTCATAAATCTCTTGAGTTGTCCTTTTTCATGGAATACTCTTATTTCCCATCAATTTTGAAATAAAGCTTTGCTGGACATATTAATCTGGGATGGAAATTGTTTGGTTTTAGGGCTTGAAATACTTCAATCTAAACTCTTCTGGCCTTTAAAGTTTGTGTTGAGAAGTTGGCTGTAATTCATATGGGTTTATCTTTACGTGTGTGTGTGTTTTTTTTTTTTTTTTTTTGCTTTTCTCTGACAGATTTTAAAATTCTGGTTTTTTTTTTTTTGACATCTAGCATTTTAATTAAAATGCATCGTCTGAAGCTTCTTTTACCATTCCATTTGGTTGATGTTCCATAAGCCTCACTCACTTGTATGCTGAACCTCTTTTCTCATACTTGGGAACTTCTATTATGATTTCTGTAAAGGAATATATTATTCCATGTGTGCTATCTTCTAGTTTCTCTCTAACTTCAATTAGCCTTAGGTAGGTCTTCTTAGTGTCATCTAGTTGGATAAATCTTCTTTTTCTCTTATCATTTTTAAAACTTTTCTGAGTATTTTTTCATAATTTACCATTTTGTTCTTGTGTCTTCTTATTGGTCATTTCTGCAATTTATGAATTTGCTACAATTTTTTTATATCCAGTCTTTCTGTTTGATACTTTTTTGTGAGTTCTGTATCTTTGGTAAATTTGTCGTTCATGTTTTAAACCATTTTGGTCAGCTCTTCCAATTTTTTATTTGTTTTCCCAAATCTGCATTGTTCATTTTGTATGATAAGTCCATAATTTTGGGGACGTGTCCTTGAACTCACCAAGTTTCTTTAATTCTTCTTTAATAAATTTGTAGAATTCTGCTACCTGGTGTTTGCTTTCCTCTCTATTGGTGCCACGTGGATCTGCCTTGGGCTAGTCGAGAGACCTTGTGTGTCTTTTGTTACATTGTTTTCCATGTTCCTGTTTGCGTGTGTGTGTGTATGTGTGTGTGTGTGTGTGTGCATGTGTGCGTGTGTGCATGTGGATTCCTTTTTTTGTGCTGAGGGTTGAGGTCAAGAAGGGTGAGGAGAGGTTGTAATTGACATGAAAGTCTTTTTAGTAACATATTGCCTTCCAGTGATGTGTTTTCAGCTTTATTTGTCCAGAGATAGTATTTGCTCCCTCAGCTATTTAAGTGGTTGGACTCTGTCCATGTGTTTTGAGGAAAGAATTATTTCCAGGTATAACAGAATCAACAGATCATTCATACATTGTTTATATGTGATAAACCTAACATTTACATGTTCACCCTTCATCAATACTCTTTGCAGCCTTCAAGTGTTATTAGCAGTTAGTTATTGTGTGATGTGGAAGGAGACATTGAGGAAAGAAAAGGGATGAGTGAAGGAGGAGTGGGAAAGATCGATAGGAGAAAATGAAATTAGGGATGAGTGAAATTAGTAGCAGGAGAGATCGATAGGAGAAATAATAATAGGTGAAAAAATAGATATGAGGTCAGATTCTGTTGGAAGTCTTTTAGTTGGATTTAATGGTTAGTGTGGAGGGTTTTAAGAAGATATTTGTGGGAACAGATATGACATGGAAGGAGGGAGGTGCACTTTGGGATCGAGAGAAGCTGTGAGGTTGTTGGAACCTGTTGGTATATTTGTCCACCTCTAACTTGGAAAGAGGCAAAGGAAAACAGGGGGCTATGTAAGATAAGAAAGGACAAAAGGAATAGAATGGAGAGGACAGAAGGTTAGTAAAAGAGAGGATAGGAGTGACTGGGAGAGAGCAGAATATTGTGAACTAAAAGCTTGAGAGGAAGAATTTAATAAGTGGGAGAAACAAGTAAAAAATGAAAAAAATAGTATTGCTACAGAAGTTTGAAGAAGTGAGATAGGGAGATGAGAAAAGGAAAAGACAATAAACACCAACTAAATAGAGGCAAAAAAAAAAACCCCAAAAAAGTCTGGTAGATCACATAGATCACATACTCCAACAAGAAAATGTACATGTGATGAACATGTGATCGCTATGACAAAAAGCCTGCATGTTCACACAATTCCCTTCTTGCCTTAGTTGCTGTCTGACTGCAGGCAGCTACACCAAATTGCCCTTTTACCTTGGACTCAAAACCCGGACAAACCCAGTCTCAAGAATGCTGCTGTCCAGCTTGCAGGCAGAATCTGACTCTGTCCCAGGGCTTGGCTTAGGGACTCTTTCCCCTTCCCCCAGGTGTGATGTTGGAGTTTGTGGGTGGGTTCACTTGCAGGTAGACAGGTTTGCATCCCCACAGGGGTTGCTAGAATCCACAAGTGCTTGCATGCCACAGGGGGTCTATGAGAATTGGCCAAGGCACTCACTGGCAGGAATGGGACTATGAGAGTTGGTGGGAGATGCACTTCCTGATTCTGGGTCTGCAGAGTCCATGGCAGGAGTGTACCAGTGGGAATACATAGGGCCTGTTTCCTTGTTTGTCTGCTTTCTGGTTGGGAGTCGTTTTCCCTTGCCCTTGTTGAGGGTGCTGCTGGGCTGCAGCATTCCTCGGTGTTTGGAGGAGAGGTGATGGGGAGAGGGGGTGGTATATGCAGTCTGACCCAGGAGTCCCTCAGGCTGTTATGAATGCTCTCTTGGCTGGAGAGCTGGGGCTGGAGCAGTATGGACTATCCATGTTCGTCTTCCCCTCTTCAAAGATCTGGATCTTAGGTTTGATCTGCATGTATCATCTTTCTGATTAATTTTCTGACTTAGGATGTAATATCCTCCCCCACTACAGAGTACCGGTAGCTTCAGGGACACTTCCCCTAGTTAGCCATGTTGGACATCCCTGATTTCCTTTCCTTTCCTTTCTTTTTCTTTTAAGGGAGAGGTTGTTATCCTAAAAGGTACTTAGAGCCTGCATTTTCTTATTCCTCAATATTTGTACAGTTACACAGCATGGGGCAAAAGATGAATAAATACTCTGTAAGTTCTAGTTGGCCTATTTTTAGGTATTCAACACGAGAGTCCATGGGTTATTGTTTTTTCACTGTTATGCAGTTAAGAAGACAGCAACATAGAGCATTTCTGGTCACCAGAGTCTGGGAAGGGGGCTGAGGGTTCTCCTCACAAGCAACCAAGTAGCTATTTTGGTTTTCTCTGAGTCTCTTTGCTGGATCGGCTCTTAGAACTCAGGGAAAGACTAATGTTGACCTGTTTATGATGACAGATATTTCAAAGGATGCAGATGAGCATCCAGCTGAAGGAGATGATTAAGGTACGGCACTGGGAATGGGCACAGGGCTTCCACCCCACACCCACACCACCCTGCAGGCACATCCAGGTGTTAGGCAAGCCGAAAGCTGTCCAGACTCAGCTTTGCTGGTTTTTTATGGAGGTTTCATTATGTAGACATGTTTAATTATCCCACAGGTCATGGGTCATCAAACTAACCTTTGCCCCCTACTCCCTCTTGGGCAGTCATGATGAGGGGCAAAAAGTTTCAGTCCAGAAATTCTGCCTCAGTTTTTCCCAGGACTAGCAGTCATCTCCTTTACATTAAGAGACCAATGTTCTGTTGCTTTGAAATCTCAGTATCAGTTACTACTATAACAAATCCTGGTTTCTGGAGAATAATCCTCGTAAGATGCTGTTGAATTCAGTTTGGTGGTATTTTTGTTGAGTAGGCTTGTGTCAATATTTTTAAGGTAAGTTAGTCCGTAGTTTGCTATTCTTGTATCTTTATCTGGCCTTAATATCAGGTTAATACTGGATGCAAACTATTTTGCAAAGTGGCTTTACCATTTTACATTTTCACCAGAAATAAATGACAAATCCAGTTTCATGCCATCCTTACCAGCACTTGGTAGTGTCACCCATTTGGCTTTAAGTTTTTCAGACTGGTGTATAATAATTCTCACTGAGATTTTAATTTGCATTTTGTTAATGGCTAGTGATGTTATGCATCTTTCATGGCTAATTTGCCAAATGTAATGTCCTCTTTGTCAAAACGTATCTTCATCTCTCTTGACCACTTTTGAATTGGAGCATAACTTGTTTTGGTAATGAGTTTTCAGAGTTCTTTATACATTCTAGATAAAAGACCTTGCCGGATATTGGTATAAGCACCACATACTCACCAAAGATTTTCATGCTTCATCACAAAGAGAATGGTTTTGAGACAGACAAATATTAGTTAACTTTCTTGAATGTCATGGCTTGTCCTGGAATAATTGTGTTGACATCTACACTGAAGGCATCAAAGCAATGGGAGCAGAACTGCTGGTGCCTAAAATTGAATCAGAACAGTGGCAATGGAGTGAACCGGTAGGAATTATATTTGTCACTTCCATACTTTTGCATGTAAAATGCCAGTCTCAGCCAGGTTTGGCAGCACACGCCTGTAATTCCAGCCATGTGGAAGGTTGAGGACGGAGGACCTCCAAAAAGTTCAAGACCATCCGGGGCAGTTTAAAACTAATAAGTAAAATTACCAGAAGAACATTGCATGGGAAGAACTGAACAAAATAAATGTTACTAAATCTTGATCATTGAGATTGTATATTTTTAATAACATATGATGAGATTGAATGTACAAGCATTACACTTCTACATGACAAAGTGAATGAAGAAAAGACTAGATTGGCAAAGATTAATTTGGGAAAATATGAAGACTGAAATTAAATTAGCAGTTAGTTATTAGCACCAAAGATGAGGATAGAGGCACTGGTAATGGCAAGTGATTCCTTTTTGAGGTGATGAAAATGTACCAGTGGTTGAGAATTCTATGAGTATATTGATTGCAGCCGGTGGGTGCAAATTGTATTAAAAACCCCACAGAATTGAAATGTTTAAGTAGGGGAATATATGTTATGTGAATGTTCTAGGACCAGTGACAGCAAACCTTTTAGAGACCAAGCACCCAAACTACAACTCAAAACTCATTTATTTATCACAAAGTGCCAACCCTGCAATTAAACCCAAACACTGAGGTTTTAATTTAGAAAAAAACCTCATACATTAACATCTTTGGTCTTAAAAGAAAAACAAATGACATGTGAGCCATTGGTTTGCTACCACTGTTACAGACTATTGTTTAAAAGTAACCTGAAGTAGCCGGGCATGGTGATGCATGCTGGTGATCCCAGCACTCGGGAGAATTGCTGCGAGTTCAAGGCCAGCCTGGGCTACATAGTGAGTTCAAGGCCAGCCTGAACTCTCTCAAAAAACCCAAAATAACCTGAAGCAAAAACATTTATGACATGAAGGACAGGCTGTGTCTCAGCTGCTCGGCCACCAGGATGGGGCAGACTGGCCAAGGTCCCACAAACGGGGGGACTCTCATCAATCCTGCTCAGTGCACAAAAGGCTTGGAGGACCTGCTGCAGCTCTGAATTAGAATAAAAGTGCATCTCCCAAAGGGCATCCCCAAGGAGACAGTGTGGTGGCTGTCAGAAAGCAAAGCATTTTTATTAATTTGCAGCAGCGTGTGTGTATGTGTGTGTGTGTGTGTGTGTGTGTGTGTGTGTGTGTGTGTGTGTGTGTGTTGCTGATGTTGTCAGGTGCAGTTTCCTCAAGAAGCAGTGGCTTTTTCCTCTGAAAGCCTTGCCTAGTCCTCTGGTCAGACCACCCACTCAGGAAGGACCTGGCAGAGCTGAGGATCCACCCAGTCTTGCTGCCCGTCCTCTTTCAGGAAGCGGAAAGGAGGCCCCTGTGAAAACTGCAGGCTGCAAGCGCAATTCTAGCAAACTGGTTAATGATACAGAAGGCTAAAGGAGCCTTTTAAGGGACACGGCTAACGACAGGATGTGCACAGAAGACCCCTAAATGAAGCAGGGCCTTGTGAATGGAGTGGCATCTGCAGCCTGGCATGTTGGATCCCCCCTGCTCATCGTGCTCACCGTCCAGAGAAGGCACGGATGCAAGAGGCCAAGACAGGAGCAACTCCAAGAGCATTTTCCAACAAAACTGTTTATTCACATTGTCCAACAACACACCCGAACAGCAGCCCCTTAGCCCATGTGGGCAGTGTCCTCCCTCCTGTTGCCCTCTGCCTCCCTGCCCATAACTTCACCGTCCCCAAGAACAACTGGATCCAGACTCAATCAGGAGGGACTTCTGGCTCGTAGGGCGCGGGCTGCAGCAAGGATGAATCTCACCAAGGCCCCCTCAAGGGACAGGCACCCCAGAATCTGCCCACCAACCCTGCTGGTTTAAATGAGTGCTTTCTTTCTCACACCTCCTCTTATGAGGTGGTGAGGTTTGAACAGGCCCCAGGCCTATAGCTTGCCCTCCAAAGACCTCAGGAGAAGGCTCCGGACAGGATACGTTTTCTTCTGGAGGGGAGGCCTGTGATGCCCACGGAGGAGAGCAGAGTCTCTGGCCCCAGCAGCTGTACTTCTGTGGCCTTGCACTTCTTAAGGGCCTGGAAAGCCATCGGTGAGGGAGGGGCAGATGTCTGTGTTGACCCATGGCCAGGGTCATGGCCTTCCCTTTCTGTACCTTGCCAGGCAGCAGATGTAGAAGGCCCCGAGTCCGAGTGGGTGCATCTCAGCTCTGGGCTGTGCCAACAGCTCCCTTCTTCAAGGCTAGGAGGAAATGGCACTTATTGGCTCCATACCAGTTGTGAGAAAACCCAGAGGAGAGGGGCGAGGGCATTTGGATGGGAGGCAGGGACTAGATGTGTTGTCTGTCTCGGTTTCAGAGAGACTGAGGCTTGCTGGACCACCCTGCTGGCCTTCTAGCGCTGTGCCCTCAGGTCCTCCTTGCTCTCCTGTCTCCTTCCTTCTGTCCACATGCACATCCCCATCTAGCAGTGAGCAGTTCCTGGCAGGCTGGGGCTGGGCAATGTCACATGGGCCTGGTGTGCAGTGTCCCCTTCTCATCTTGGTCTACCTGGTAACTTTCCCTCCCTTGTCTAACTGCTAACCCTCTCGCCTACAGCTACTTGGTGTCTTGTCAACCTCTTCCCTCATGCTGTCCCGTGCTACTTGCTGTTCCTCTCTCCCTGCATGCTTGTTGTCGCTCTCTTATCTGGTCAACCTGGTGGTCCTTCCCTGGTCTTCCTGGTGCCCTTCCATCCCTTGTCCACCTGGCATCCCTCCTGCCCCTCACCTACCCGGTCAGGCTTGAGTCTTTCTTCCTGTTCTAGTGTCTGGGTTATGGCCAGGATATCTTTCTTTGCGTCTGTAGAAAGTGCTGCTGCCAGGAATTGGGGGTGAATGATGGCCTCCACCTGAAACAGAAGACAAGGCCATGAGTGTCATTGCCAAGGAGCAATTCTAAGCCGAAAGGAAGCCCAGGAGAGGTAGGAAGCAATGCCCATCCCATCCTGGTCCACACCAGGGGATTGTTAAATCGTCATGACCACTAGCCACATACTCATACTCAGACACACACTCACAGTGAGAACAAACACACACACATGTACACACACACACACACACACACACACACACACACACTGCTCAGCAGATAAGGAATCAGGTTTAATTCTAAAGGCTTAGGAAGCTGTTTCTGGAGTCTTAAAGACACCAGGGCTCCAGTCCCAGAATACCTTGGTGACAAAATCTTCTTGGGAGCACAGCTCATCACAGTAACTCAGAAGGTCTGGGGACATCCTGTCCTCTCCCTGCTGCTGCTCCAGTCTGTCCTCTTTCTGCTTTCCATTGGGCTTCCTTGTGGCCAAGAATGGATACTTTTCCAGCCAGTCCATAGTCTCCATGTACTCCCTCACAGCTTCCGCAGGGATCTCATCAGGCGGCTGGGTCTTTGGTGACTGTTGGCATTTGGGTGCTGGCATGCAGGCAGGCCAGGCCTCGGCGTCTCTCTTCCTGGTACACACTAGAATGGGGGGGGGCAGTGCATGGATGAGGGGGGAAAACAGGGTCCAGGGTAAGGCAGGTCAATCTGACCTCAGAACCTGTGAGGGGAGACTCTGAGTGAGGTGGAACGTATAGACAGTCCCATGCGAGAACCTGCGGAGCCACTGAAATGCCAGCAACTCTCCCCACCCTGCTCCCAAGTCCTGCGAAGATGGTGGGCTCGGTCAGTATTCAAGACCAAAGGCAGCAGGGACCCCCACGCCCTGAAGGATCCTCTGCTTGCAAGAGGAAGTGCTCCATCCTGAGGGAAAAGTGGACAGATGTGGGAGGACAGCTTCTCTCGGCTCCATGTGGCCTCTGCTGTGGACCCCTGTGGGAATGTGGGAAACCTTACCTGGCTGCTGGACAACCTCAGGGCATGTGGTCCTTGGAAGATCTGGCCTCGCTGAGGCTGGAGACGGCTGGCCCAGGAGTCCTTCCATCAATGTCAGCTTCGGATCTTCCGTCTCTCCCGCCTCAGACTCCATGAACCTGGGTAAAGGGAGGCACAGGCTGAGCCAAGAAAGAGGCCGAGTCCCGGTCTGTGCTCGCACCAAGCCGGAGCTGATGGCAAGGAGGGTGAGCAGTTCCCCAGGGTGGGCCGGTCCAGGTTTATTGCAGAGCGCAGATCCCAGGAAGAATCACAGTTCTGGGCACGCCCTCCATCATCTGCAGAGAGTGATGTCAGGCCTGGGGGACCCTCCTTCAGACCTGTCCTTCACCTGCACAGAGCCACACACCAGAGCGGATTCCCAGAAGCTGGTCAGGAAGTGATTCGTGGCAGAAGCCGCCAGGAATCCTTGCCCAACCCAGGATCCTGGCTGGGACTGTGAATCCTGTAACGCTGACCTAGGAGACAAGGCTCAGGAGAAGTCAGCGGAAAGTGGAAGCCACGCTGAGAAGAGTGGATCCGTTCTCCTGTAGGCTGTTTTTTGTTTCTCTGCTTGTTTGTTTGTTTCTTTGAGAGGCGTGGATTAGGTGGAGTAAGAGCAGTAAGGACAGAGATGTGTCGTTGCGGACACACCTGACAGGCTGGTTTCCCTGACCATGCCGTCCTATCTCCCACCCCCTTCTGGGACGTCAGGTTAAAACACGGCCCCTTGTGGAGCTTGTCCCCTTTACACAGCCTCCTCTGCTGGAGGAAACTGCATGAACAGTGAGGCCAGAGCTTCATGGACCGCCAGGCTGAGAACTCCCAGTCTTCCTGGTAGAGGGAGCAGCCTGCTGAAGACCCAGGTGATCAGGCATGAGCTGATGCTAGTGGGCACACCTGCTGGCAGCATGTGGGTGACCAACCCCACTGGAAACAGCTGTATAGTCCACACTGCTCAGCAACTCAACCCCAGGCCAGGGTCCCTGACTCACTCTTCAGTTGCCTTGTCATAGGTCATGCGGTCAGAGTTGCTTGTGCAGTCTCATTCCTGCATGCCTATCCTCAGGCCCTCCTCCAGGCTCATGGTTGACAACTGCTGGGACAGGGAATGAAGCACTGGCCTGTAATTGCTCAGAATAAGTCACCCACAGTCTACCACCCCAACTGACCCAGCCCTCACACCCTCTTGCCCCTGTCACCTCTTCCCCTGGCATGACCTCTCCCCTGTGGTCTGTTAGCCTCCAGGAAACCTGTGTAGGCATTGGACATTAACACCAAAGATTGCATTGGCCACTCTGGTTTGTTTTTGTGTGTATGTCTCATTATTAATGTTATCTACTATGGACTGTATATTTGTATCACCCTGAATTCAGGTGTTGAAGTACCAACCCCCAATACAAGGGTATTTGGTTGGTAATGAGGGTCAGATAAGGTCATCAGGAAGAGCTCCCCTGATAGGATTATTGCCCTTTAAGGAAAAAGAAAAGTAAAGCTCTCTCAGCCATTTGAGGACACAGGGCAGGCCATTGCCTTTTCAAGGTAGAGAGTCTTTATCAGCACCAAATCTGTGAGCCCTTTGTCTGGGACTCACAGTCTCCACAACTGTGAGGAATGAATGTGTGTGGTTTCAGCCCACCAGTCTAGGGCATTCTGGATGGCAGCCTGAGCTGAGGCAGACAGTTTGCACAGTGACTTGGGAGCCAGGGCGAAAGTCTGGGGCAAAGATGTAAGTGTTGCCCCAGTATCAAGATAGAATGAGTGCTCCACAAACTTGCTGTCCTCACCGGAACTCCCCAGATCAACAGAGGGGGGATGAGTGTCAGTTTCTCTTTTGTTCCTGTACCTCTTACCTCTGACCTCAGTCGTGGTGTCCTCTGAGCCACGCACACACAGGTCTATGCTGGAAGGTGGAATTAAGGGAGTGACATGACATAACATGTCAGAGACCTAAACTCAAATGGTGGCTCATGTTACACCAGGAACCTTCTCTAACCTTGAGTCTTGGTTATGAGGGTGAATGATTACTGAAAAATAACCATTGACTGCACTCCAGGAGGAGCTATGAGCTTCTAAGATCAGGAACTTTATTACCTGGCATGATATAAATATTTCTGACCCTCCTATGTCACCCTTAGCCCTTCCTTAAAGGTTTCCTCCATCTAAATTCCTTGTTTGCTCTCCTTCCTCATGTAGGAGCTGCAGGATGAGCTCCTGAGTCCCTGGGAAGTGCACTCACACAAGGAAGCAGGACACAGCTTTTACATAAGGAATGCAGGGAAGGTGCCTCTGGGCCAGGGTCTTGAAGTGCTGCTAGTGCCGGAAGTTCTTGTAGACATTTGCAGGGTACAGTGTCCTCTGGTGAGGCATTGTCCTGTGTGGTGGCCAGGCTACTCTTGTGCGTGTCCAGTATGGTGATGGCCCAGTATTTGCCCAAGACCCAGTGAGGGCCACTGGTATGAATGGAGGATGAAGACCCAGGGGCCATGTCCCTTCACCCACATGGGTGCCCCCCACCTCCAGCTCAGGCAGGTACAAAGGTCTATACCGTAGGAGCTGTCAGAAGCAGGGGAGCAGGGTGCAGCGCCTCCCCCCAACCCAGATTCCCTCAGTGGTGCCTCAGTGAGGTCAGTGCCCTGAGTGACCAGGGGCTCTGCTGGCCTCCCTGCTGTCCTGACCTGGGCAATGAGGTTGAAAGGCCCAAGCCCAGTCAGGCCATAGCCACCATGTCCTGCTACCAAAGACGTTATGGAGAAAGAGGAAAGCAGGGAGTTACTCTGAGGAAGCAGAGCAGCCAATAAGGATGGCAGTGGTGCCTCACAGTATAGCTGATGTACTGGGACAGGGACAGAGGGTAGAGGGGGTGGACCCCAAAATGGAGACAGGGTGATTCTAGCATTCAGTGTCATGTCCAGTTGCAAAGCTGGTGATTCTGCAGAGAGAAAGAAAAGGAGAGAATGAAGGAGAGGAAAGGCAGCAGGAAGGAGGCTGTCTGCTTCCCCAGTCACTGGGAACCAGAGGGCACATCTTACTAGGTCAAGCCGCATGATGGAAAAATTTCAGTTTCTCGTGTCCTCAGGTGAACCGTCATGCTCTCATCCTCCAGTGATAATTACTCCAGCAGAGAATTTGCTTCCAAGTCACCAAGATCCCCTGGCCCCGCTTGTTGAAAGCAATCCTCAGCACGCCCTCTCTCTGAGGGATGCTTCCTTTGCCTGACGCTCCTTGAAAACCTCGGTCTTTCTTGTCTGGCCAAGCACCACACAACACTGTCCCTGAATGAATTTTCTCACCAGGATAGTGCCTGAGGAACCCTGAAGATGTCCCCATAAGGGATCCTGCCCACACAAAAAGCACTAATAGGGGAACCAATCCTGGCCAGTACTGTCCCTGCCGTAACTCTGAAGGCTCTGCTCCTGGGGGATGGATCTGGAGATTGATGTTGCTTTCCCATTGCTTACCACTATTACACAACCAGGAGTTGCTGCAGAGGACTAGAACGAGCAGGGAAAGCTGATTATGGGGCTGTCCGGGGAGTTTTCAAGGGATTTTTCAGATACTCATTGTCAGAATTGATTATGGGATCTGGAGTCTACCTGTAGTGGTTTTCCTTTGAGGTCTGAATAATGGAAAAGAAAGAGCCCTGGGGTCCTAGAATGAACCTGGCACCATTGTGAGAAATGTCAAGGGCAGCCCCAGAGAGTGAGCTGTCTGTAGCAGCTGCTCATTCTGGGTCCAATTACTGAGGGCTAAGATTTAAAAGTGAACAAGGATAGAAGGTTGGTATCAAGACATTCTGCAGTGTGGGGAGGGACAGAGAGAGTAGGGTTGGCTGGAGGGGTGAGAGAGATATTTCATGAAGAGTTCTGGCAGGTAGAGGAGGACCTCATGAGCCCTTCGAATAAATTATAGTAAGTCCCTGACTTAGGAACATTCAAGTTGTGAATTTTCACAGGTGTATTGTACAAGACTTACTTTGCCAGCTTATGAATGGATCCAACTTATGAACAATTCTCTCAGAATGAACTCATTCATAAGTTGGGGAATTACTGTATTTCTCAGACTCACAGCATAGTGGTTTTACTGGTATCTTTCTACTATAATTCTTCATCAGTGAACCTTGTTTTACTCTCCTCATCTCACCCTGCATCCCTCTCTTGATAGACTCTTGGCTAATTTCAAAAATCATTCTACTTTTTCAACAAAATTTATAACATTTTTATATATATATGAAGGGGTAGGTGGTTAGGGAGGAGAGAAGATGAATAATTTGAAATAAGATTTTCTCGGGGAAAAAAAAGATTGTCTCAGGGATCCAATGCTATGTGTACATCATTTCACAGGAAGCAATTGTGGTGTCTTCAAAAAATGTTTATGGCTGCAGTCTATGCATTCTCCAGCACAATCTTTGGATGTCCTTTGGTAGAAAACCCCTGTCTGTCAAGCAATCACACACCACAGCCTGTAGGACTCAAACCGGAAATCCCTTCTTTTTGATCGTCAGAGTATGAATTCTCGAATACTTACTTGCAATAGACGCAGATGCAGCTGAAATTTTTTTTAAATATAAAATTCAGTCTTCTCTATTATTTAAGTAATCTGCTGCCCTTCCCACAGTTTATAGATAGTAAAGCTGGAATTTAGTCTTCTGCAGCTTGACCTTAAGGTCTAACACTAGATTTTAGGTAACTTGTTGGTCTAAACAGTGCTTTTTCTATAGTACTATCTTGTCGCTGCATTCTCCCGCGCTGGTGCCTCATCCCGGTCAGACCTTTCCTCTCCAGAAAGGGACTACCCGTTCTGAGCTGGTCACCACCTCCCCCTGAAAATCCTCCCAGGCTACTTTCTAATAAAACCGTATTTTTATTTTTAATTGACACACAGTCATTGTACCTAGTAATGGGGTAGTGTGACATTTCAATACATGTATGGGGTACAGTGCGATGGTCAGAGCAGGGCAAGTGACATATCTCTTACCACAGACTGCCTTTGATGCTTTGGAATTACCCCACTACTTCCCCTGTCGTCAGCTCCTAGTTACTGCAGGGCAGCTCATCTCAGCAGTAAATTTGCCTTTATAGGGAGGCAGGAGGCTTTCCTTGCTAACCCAAACTCGAGGTACCTGGAAAGAGGAACTAGAAAGTAAGCGAAGTTTTTCCTTCTTTCTCATTTCTTCGGTTTTGCTTTTTCTTCACTCTTTCCCTCCTTCTAAACATTATCTTAACTCCTTTAACCTTCTCCTTCATTTCTTTACTTCCTGAGCCTAGAAATATTTTCAAAGTTAACTGGTAACACAAAATACATTAATATTTCTTACCTATTACAATTATTTCATTCATTCAAAATGTTCCAGGGACTGCCATTTAATAGTTTTGTAATCTTTGTTGTTAAAGTGTGGTGAATGCTATTTTTCATTAAAAATTTAACAAAAACCGCTTGTAACATTTTAGAAAAAAATTGCTTCCTGTATAATTGATCCTTTATAGAAAAACTATTCTAGACTATTTTAAGGCCACAGAGACATTCTTCTGCATTACTTCTTTCTGTGTGTGTTGCTTTTTGATAATGTAATTAAATTTCTGAGTATTTTTCTCCTCTTCCAGAACCACCTACACTTTTTTTTGCCAACTCTCTTTCAACTATGTTCAAACTGCAAATGAACCTATTGAAGTTTTTAAGTAGGAAATTTTGCTAAGTGCAATTCTTGCATGCTGCTGTTGAGGAACAATGAGAGTAATATTTTCTATCTTATGTCTATATTGATGGGTATTTTTCTAGAACAATTTTTATACTGGTTTACATGGAGAGGCATCAAAATCTCCTGGGTGCTTCATATCATTGTAGCATATAGCAATGTAAAATTTTGTTTGGCTGAAAATTATGGAACCTGATGAAATAAACTGGAGGATTTACTTTTCTCATAATAACATGGCCAGAGGGAAGTAGTCCAAGCAGGTCCAGCAGATTCTCCGTAAAAAATGTTCCGGACTCCTTTTGGCTTTCTTCTCTGTGGTTGTTAATATGTATCTTTCATCCTAATAGTCACTACATGGTCATTGTTAGCCTCCCAATGTCTAGTTTAACATCTACATTTCAGGCAGGAAGAAAGGAGAAAGGGCAGAAAAGAAGGGAGTGTTTCCGATATGAGAAAACAAATCTTGCCCTGAAATTGTCAGCAG
Source organism: Hystrix cristata (assembly GCA_004026905.1). Classification (NCBI taxonomy): domain Eukaryota; kingdom Metazoa; phylum Chordata; class Mammalia; order Rodentia; family Hystricidae; genus Hystrix; species Hystrix cristata. The sequence continues at coordinate 13,726 of PVJO010001807.1, read as the reverse complement.
ACCTCTGCTTATATCGCATTTGCTGGAACTGTATTGCATGGTCAGTTAGAGACTCTGGGGTATCAAGGAAGGGCAATATTTCAGCCTTGAGCAAAACTGGGATCTGTTAGAGAGGGTAAAGAAGGAAAATTGACAGTAGTACTGAGCTGTGTCTGCTCCAGTTTCAAACTTCAGATGATAAAATTTCTCAGCAGTAATAGTGAAAAGCACATCAAAATTCCATTTAATTGTTGAACTCCATAACCTTACTTGTGGCCTTGACTTTAACAGTTTTCTTTTAGTGAATAAGGTTGTAATCAAGAGAAAGAGCAATGCATTCATGACCACTCATCACAAGAAAAAGTACAGGGTTTTCAATCATTCTGTTAAAGAAGGCGTCAGAAATATTTTCTTTTACAAGGCGGAACAGACTTATATATGAGTATATAAATGTGCTTAAAATTAAAGGTGAAGCTAACTGGATAGTTCCGGCTGGGCGTCACAGGGTTGTTGCAGCCCAGTAGGGTCAAGATGTTCCAGGGAGTGGCCCGAGCTGGGAAGATTCAGAAATCCCTGCGATGATGATCCTGCTCTGGGGTCTTTACCAGCAGAACTCACTAGCTAATTATTTACAGACGCTAATGTCATGGTATTAATTCTATAATGGAAGGTGCAAAAATTTAGAAATAAAATTTTTTGCAGTAGTTATTACCCTTAATTATATAAATTTACATTTTCTAGAAATGCAGAAATTGTAGATAAAAACTAAATCTGTTTGATATTAACTTCCAGTTGCAACCTTCTCTTCAGTTTGGTCTATTTGCATATTCTTCTGAGAGAGAGAGAGAGAGAGAGACAGAAAGAGAGAGACAGATCTCATATGATATATATGATTGTGTGTCTTGCTTTTTTTTCACTTGATAGTGGTATGTTGGAGATGATGCCAGATTGTCTGTTTCTACTGCACATATTATCTCCTTACTCTCAAGCTTGTGGAGGAATAAGATGGATCAGATATTCTCAGATTGCTAATAAGTGGATACATTGCCCAAATTTCTGCATATGGGGCTGTGTGCTAAGACTGGCAGCTGAATATTTGGCCTCAGGATACCTGTCAACTCCAGTTCACATAAACTAACTTGGTAGGAAAATTTATCAAGAGAAATTGAGCATATTTTTCCTTCCTCATTTCACGTATATCTCAGTCTACTGCTCACTTTGATTCAAAGTTTCTTCTTGATAATAATTTTCAGCTCATGTCAGTGAGCGTAGATTAATAAATAGAGGAAGAGGAGATGAAAACCGTTTGCTTCTAATACTATCGTGATTTAGAGGCAGTATTGTGATCTATAATGCAATCACTTAAGGCATTTTCAGCAAATGTATATTGAGTGCTTAATGTATGCCCAACAATATTTTACATACTCTGGAGAGCTAGAGATGATCAAGCCTTGCTTTCATGGAGCATACATCCCAGTTGTAGAGGTGAATAACATGCAAATTAATAAATATATAGCATAGTGCCACATATTGGGAAGTAATATGAAGGAAAATAATTAGATTCAGGGAATAAAAAGTGATTGAGAGTAGAGAGTGTTACTTTAGATGAGATGGTGAGGGAGGGTCTGTCTGCACAAGCCTGGATAGAATCTATACCTCTTAATCTAGTATGTGGTAGATGTTCAATAAACATTGCGGTAAATACACAAATAAGGGCAACAGTAGTGTTATACACCAGGTGCAACAGTAGAACAAGGGAGGGGCAATTATGTCTATCTGAATTAGGAAAGGCCTCAGTGGGATGCTTAAGATGAGACTGTAAAATAAGTAGGCATTGGCCACAGAGGTGGGTTTTGGGAAAGACATTTTAGACATTTATAGTAGTATGTGTGCAAAGGCAGGGGAATGTGAAAGAAGTATCAGATTCCTATTGCTAAATAACAAATGACTATATACTTAATGGCTAAATAACACAAATATATTATCTTACAGTCCTGGAGGTCAGACATCCAACGTGGGTCTTACTGGTCATCAAGGGGTCAGCAGGGCTACGTTATGTTGGCATCTCCAGAATAGAATCTGTTTCATTTACCTTTTCCAAATCTGGAAATTACCTGCATTCTCTGGGCCAGGGCCCCACCCCTCCATCTTCACAAATAGAAGCATAGCATCTTCAGATCTTCCTTTTTCTTGACTTCTGCTTCTGTTGTTACACAATGTTCTCTGACCGTGACCTTCTTACCTGCTTCCCATAAGGACCCTTGTGATTACCTTGGGTCATCCTGGTTAATCCATGGCGATTCCTCTCTATAAGGTCAATGTATTGGTTCTTCAGAATAACGGAATCGACATTAGGTAAGATAGATAGATAGATAGATAGATAGATAGATAGATAGATAGATAGATAGAAGGGGATTTGTTGGGTAGAATTACAGATCAGAGGCAGAGGAATCCACAATGGCCATCTAAGTCACTGGCTTGTGTCTCCATTGGAAGGCTGAAGAAACTGGAGTCTGTTGCCCACAGGATATGGCAGCAGCAAGATACACCTGGTTCAGCAGAATGGAGATTTTCAACATGTACCAACTTCCTCTTCGTTTCCCTTTTATTTCCTCCGTCCTATAAGCCTATTGCATGGTCTCCCCACATACATTTTCTAGCCCACCTGCCAATTATCTCTGGAAACACCCTACAGACATCCCCAGAAGTATGCTTTACTAATCTGCTAATTGTTTCTTAATCTAGTCAAATTGACATATCATGATTAAGGGCCACAGTCAGCTGATTAACAACCTAACTTACCTTGGTGACTTTAATTCCCTTCGCTGTGTAACTTTATTTATAGGATCTGAAGGCTAAGACTTCTGTGAACATCTCTGGGGTACCATCATTCTGCTTTCCACAACATTGTGCTTTTAAGGATCTACAAATGGTTTTGGAATGCTTAAGTGTAGAGTTAAATGGGTAATAGCCAAGGGGCTAGGTCCTTGTCAACTAGACTGAGTTTGACCTTTCTCCTCAAAAGCTATAAGGAACTATTTGGTATACTCCAGAGTTCTGTGATGTATTTGGGCTTCCGAGCTACTACTCAGTCCAAAAGTTGTGTGATGGTTGCAAGGGCTACGAAAACAGATGAAAGGATATTGTGAATATCTGTCCAGAAGATTCAGGGGGGTGAATTGCATAATGCCCTTCTAATGATAGGAAGATAAGGAGTAAAAGGATCAGGAGGAAGCAGGGAACCTCTTACTTCAAGTTCAGTTTCATAAGATGGGAAAGTCAATTCTAAAACTGTGTCAGAATGTTGACAAAATCCTAAATTTAAGCATGTCCAAGTGCTTAAGTGAAGTAAAAAGGATAAGTGGCGAACCTTTCCAAAATAGAGAATCACTTTCATCATTACCCTTTTTTTGTTTGAGGGTTTTGGTTTTTTGAGACAGGGTATTGGTATATAGTTCAGGCTGGCTTTGAGCTCACTAGGTACCCCAGGCTGGCCTCATACTTTAAGTGATCCTCCTGCCTCAGCCTCCCAAGTGCTGGGATTACCGGCATGTGCTACCATGCTTGGTTTATTACCCTTTCTATATGAGTTCCACTTTTGGGGCAAAATTTGGGACAAAATTATATTTTTAAAATAAATAAATTCTTAATCTCCCCAAGTTGATTTGCTAAAACTCTAAACTACGAGTCATGAACTCTGGACAGGATTTCTAAGACTATTAATGAAAGCTGTATAAATTCATCTCTTTCCCCCTCTGTGGTGGACTGATATGGTCAACTTGAGCAGGAACACCCGGCTGAACTGAGTTCGTGGTTCTGGGTCACCTGAAGATTATTGCCAACACAGCATAAAGGAGAACGGGAGCAGAAGATGGGGGCCGGCTGTTTCCCAGGAGTAGCTCTGTTGCGGCTGGTTCTCCCAAAGTGAACTCAGCTATTCTTGTCGCAGGAGGGGCTTGGGCCTTGCTGTCATCAGTGATGGCTGCTGTTCCCTTCATCTCCACTTTGAGAGTAGTATCCTCCAGTAAACATTTCTTCAGCCTTTTAGTGCAGACACGGATGTACATGGGACATTGCCGTGGGCTCCCAGCCCTTGACTGGATCTTTCCGGTCTCCAGTGCATAGACATTCTGCAATCTTCCTGCATTTGGCTTGTGTGTATGAATGTTGTAATTTGTAAATGTCGAGTATTAAATCTGCTGTCTTGCAAACTTTTCTTGCAAACCATAGAAAAGTAACTAATGTGCCCTCTCTGCCAAAATGTCTGGAAATTTCCTGTTTTATATAGAATATATTATTTTAAAGTAGGTACACATACCTTTCCTCTTGGCCTTTGGAATTATTAAAATACCTTTGAGGACATACTAGGAGAGAGGGCATGAGGGACTCCCTTTAGTTACTCTCACTTTCTATGGAGCTCTGGAGTCCAGTGGGAACTGGGTCATGCTAGGTTCTTTGCCTTGATTAATTATTTCTCTATTCCTCAGGCTGGAAAAACACATAGGACAAGTAGGTTTGTATTTGAATCATTTGATTAGCAAGGTTGATTTCAACTCATCTTCGAGCTACTGTAAACATAAAAATAGAGTCATTCACAGAGGTTGACTATTCATATATGTGTAATTTGCTTCATAAGCAAATGTACATGAATTATGAAAAGAGCAAGGGTCTTATGGATGCTCTTTGTCTGATTATGGCTTTTTGTTTTAGAGTAAAAGGGTACAATATTTTTAGAAAAAATTATTTCTTGTATTCTTGTACCATTTTGCGATCATTAAAGATACATATATATGTACAGACATGGGTATAGAAATGGAACGATAAAGGAACATTTCAGGTTATTAAATGAAAAATCAACTCACAGAACTGGTACATGCATCATTATTAAATTTGTATAAAATTATACAAGTACTTGGATATACATGGAAAAATCTTTGAAAAGAATATAAAACATTGAAAATGACTACCAAGAGTAAATGCATCTGGACATCAGGCCAACTAGAACCAGAAATTTTAATTTTATCATGTAGTTTTCTATACAAACTGACATTACCTAACTAACACTTTTATAATTGAAAAATAGTTTAGTATATTTACTTGTTTTCCTCAGGTATTAAAAAATGATCTTGTGAATATTTTAATGTCAAAGTTTTAAAGTTCAATAAAATTTATCAAATGTATTTTAATATGCCCTGCTTCTTAGTAGAAAAAGATGTGAGAAATAGTTCAATTTCAATGTGAAAAATTGTACTCATGTATGTTTACAAGTTCACATCTTAATGGATTCTTGGTGTCAAGAAATCCAGTTTCTTTTATAACTGCCAAAATACGGAAACCATGGCAGACTTTTCCCAATATATGATGAAATATCCACCTTCCCAGCTTAGTACTTTTTAAAATGTGTTTTTCCTTTTTCTGTTTAAAAAAGAAAAATTTAGAAGTTATGTTCAACTGAAAAGGAGAAATCAAAACTGTAATCCCACCTCCCAGAAATTGTTACAGTTAAATATTTGGCATATGCAGATATAAAATTCTTTCTTTCTGTTTAGGTTTCCTTTTATTACACTTTTGTAGTTCTTTAGAGTCTAAGGCCTACAATATTCATGTTCTAGATATTTTGGCTTTTGTTCTTTTCGTTATGTTTGAATTGATTATGAGATCTATTATGTAGCTGAGCATTTTAATAATTTTTATTACTTCAAATAATTTATCTCTTGGTTCTATTAGTTTTTCCAGGGCAGTAATTTTACCTTAGTGTAAACTAGAATACATAATGTTTCATATTAGAAATAATGTGCACCATTCTGCTTAGAATTTAAAAATGAAGTTTGGATATTAAAAAATTATTATTCAAGCTAGACTTTGGCCATAATATTTGAACTACCATTTGCAATGTCATGAGATGTTTCATATGAAAAAGTTATAATTTGATATCATATTGAAGATATTTTATATTAGTCTTATGCTGTATGGGCTGGTAGAATCTTGGAAGACTCATACTAATGGAGTGATGCAATTAATCAGTTTAAAGTTGACACTATATTTTTCCACGTTAAGCCTAAGTACAATTTTTCTTCCTCAGTATATTAAAAGAGATTTTCTTCACAAAGAGAAGAGTACAAATTTTAGCAGTGTGAAAAGACTGCCTCATTTTATAAGTGATTTCTGCTATGGTTTTTTCCCTCATCTTCAGAGAAGTCCTGACTTGTACTCTACCTTGTAGAGACTAGTTAAGGTCATGTTTATTTATTTTAACCAAAGTTTAGATTCTCAATCAAAAATATAAAAATTTAATTTATATTAAGATATTTTTAACCCTCTGGCCACTGAAAAGTTATCATTACAAAAGTGTTCTTTCTGTTTTCTAAGAAATTTTTCATAAAATGTATCATCTTAAAATAATTCAGTAATTGACTATATATAAAAGGCTTAACATTTTGATAACACTGGAGCGATTTCTAAAATGTCATATAGTGTGAACATGGAATAATTTCCAAAACTAAGGGCTTTTAAATTATTTAACATGAAAAGTTCTGTCTGAGTAGCAGTTACTCAGCCAAAGGCATTCAAGCCACGGACTGAAATAGCCAGCCTGAATGTGTGACTAGTAAGCGTAAGATTGAAATGGCCTAGCTCACGGGCACTTCTTTGGGAACCAGGAAGTATTTATTTTAGTACAGTTTCATAATCCCTTATCTGAGGAGTGTGGACTGCAATGTATTTTGAATTTTTCAGATTTTTAAAACTGTGTTATGCAGCGTATGCCCTACATTATTTAAAACCCTGCTGAGGCCCAGGGCAATATTTCAGAGTTAAACACATCACAAATTTTGCACGACCGTGTGAATGTTTGCAGTAAATAGGACAAACTTCAGTTTAGTTTAGGGTTGATACCAAATGATTTCATCTTAGGTTGGTTTGGTCACCATATTGACAATGAAATAAGCCTTTGTTTTCAGATATTTTTATATTATACTATAAGATTTGTAACCTGAAGTAGTTCTGCTAATGAATAGGCATGCTTGCTTATTTTTCTGAACCTCAGTCATTTCAAATGCTAAAATGAGAAGTGAGACTAAGTATTTTTGAACTGTTAAAATTCTAAATGTAAATGTTCATTCAATTCTGTAATATAAGAAGTAATACAATTAAAACAGTTTTATAATACCTCTGTTTAATAATTCCTTAGATTAGAGGCCTTCAATACTCTTGAAATGCTAAGTATTAATTATAATTTATATCTAAAGATTTATGGGTCAAAAAATTTCTACTTCGTCTTCCATATAGTTGAAAGATAAAACTAGGTTCAAATTCATGAAGACAAAGATTAGTTCTTGGCTACAACTTTGATTTCCAAAATGCATTTTAGTGTAAGGGTCCTTATTAAATTTTGGGTCCTTATTAAAATTTGACTCTGTAGAGATGGTGAGAAACATGTGTGGGCTGCATGATTTCCTTTGAAAACGTGGAGGAACAAACTACCCAGGGTTAGACAGGCTCAAACCAAGGTAGCCAAAAGGGAACCCCATTTTATTTCAGACCTTGAATCTTTGAAAAAGATTCTAATCTAAAACATAAATTCTAATCTAAAAAATAAATTCTAATCTAAAAAATAAGTTCTAATCTAAACAAAACCCCATTTTGTTTCAGGTCCTGAATCTTTGAAAAAATAAGTTGTAATCTAAAAATTCTGGGCTTTCCACTGAGGAAAGACTAAACTTGGTCAATTAGAGGAATGGTGAGGTCTCCTACGAGGTAGAGATGGCGTGCTTGGATATTATTAAGCTATGGGTGAAGGAATTAAATGAAAACAACAAATGAGGTGTACTAGGCCAGCACTAACAAACCAGCCTACATTTTTTCTGGAGACATGTTTTATGGGTCTTATAACTGTATTATAATATATAATATATAATATATATATAAATATATATATTATATATATGATTATTTTTAGGCATGGAATCCTCAGTTTTCTATATTCCTCTGCTGTTTTCGGTGGTCTTGCCCTTGTCACTTTTCACATTTAAATTCCCTGATGGGCTCTGATGGCATTTAAATTGGCCACATCTATCTGGAGGCTCTACTATCAAAGCAGATTATAAGAAATTGAAAGGTTATGGTAAGGAGAGAGAAGCTACATTATGAATTTAGGAATTGTTGCCATGCTTCTAAGTGGCTACAAGACATCCAGCCACCACCAGTCACCTTTTATTAATTTCCTCTAATAGAATTAATTGAGTACCTACTATGTGCTGTGTAGGCACCAGGGATATAATCAGAAGTAAGATATAGTAAATATGTCTCTTGGAGGAAACAGATTTCAAATAATTATACATGCAAATGTGAAAACTGATATAAATTATCATGGAAAAGAATATATTGAAAGAGAAACTTGAGGTTCTCACTTATTGTGTTAGGTTTTTCTTGCTGTGACCAAACCTGAGAAAATGAATTTAAAGAAGGAAAGATTTATTTTGGCTCATGGTTGCAGTAGTTTTAGTCCATGGTCACTTGGATCTGTTGCTTCTGGGCCTGTGGGGAGGCAGAAATATCATGGCAAAAGGACATGGCAGAGGAAAGCTGCTTGCGTCATGACAGCCAGGAGGCAGAGAGGGAAACAGCCAGAGAAGAAGTGCCTAGGGACAAGACATACCCTTCAAAGACAAGTTCACAGTGTTCTACTTCCTCCAGCTAGCCCTACCTTCTAACAGTGTGTTTGGCTAATGAACTCATCAATGGATGAATCCAGTTTGTGAATTTAGAGACTTCATGATCTAATTAGTTTCCCAAAGCTGGTGGTGAAAGCATTCAACACAACGAGACTTTTGGGGGACGTGTAGGATCTCAACCATAACATTTATTTAGAGAGGTCTGATTGGTCTCTCTGGGGAGATAACATGTTGCTTGAGCTGAAGGCTGGGCAGAAACTAAGCCAGTAATAGAGAAAAGAAGTATCTTTGAGGCAGAGAGAGTGGAAAGTAGGAAAGCCTTGAGGTAGTATGGACATGGTTTATTTGAGAACGAGAAAGACCAGTGTGGTTGCACTGTGTGAAGGAGATGAGTGAAGAGATGTCTGAAGTGAGGTCATGCTGGACTTTATAGGCCATTGAAAGGAGTTTGGATGGTATTTTAAACAATAGTGGAAAACCACTGAGGGGATTCTAAGCAAGGACAGATTAGAATTTTTAAGGGGTCACTGTGTGGAGAATGAACTGTAGGGCCACAAAGTGGAACAGATGCTAACATCCAAGCAGGAGGTGGCTGGACTTGTGTTGAGGCCCTGGTAATGGGCATATTTTAGAAGAAGAATCTTAATGGGTAAGAGGTGGATATGAGTAGAAACCACTCTAAAGGGAGGATTGCCAATGTTATTAAGCCTGAAACAAGAATTTCTTGTGCAAGACCCTATAGAAATTATACACTAGAGTTTATCTCTGTAGTCCTAAAATGTGGGCAATTTATGTAATTCATGGTATCTTAAAAACACTTTCAAAAGTTATAGACATTTGCTATTTTCTCCTCTATTTAAGAAGATTTTCGTTACTGCAAAGGCCACTAGATATGGGTAGCTATAGAACAAAATTTCAGCCTCATAGATATAGAACAAAATTTTATGAAAAGTAGATGTTGCTACTTTCACAGCCAGGATTACAGAGTGCAGGACTACTCTGTTTGCCCTGTGGGTGATGTCTTCCTAAAGATGTCAGTTCATTTCAGCACTGTTGCCAGTTGAATTCTCAGGAAGTAAATGCTGAAACAGATGGTTGTCAGGGACCCACACCTGTGGAAGGAAGGCAGGGGCAAGACAGGAAGATGAAGAAGTCAACTTCATCGCAACTCCAACCAAGTCTAGACTAAGCCAGCAGGAAACTGTAGCAAGTATTTCCCACCAGAGTGTCCTGCATTGAATCCAGATTGCTTCATACTCTTCCTTGCTCAGTCCCTGGCCACAAGCTCAATCTAAAGAGTCTGGGTGACACTCTTATCTGCAGTGTAGTTACTCCAAAGCAGGTGACAGCTGGAGGCTGTCTGCAGTCTACATTCCCACAGACAGTCAGGGAGCCTTCGAAGGAGAGTCTGGCTAGTCCATCTTCAAATCCACAGTAAGTGCTGCATTACTTGTAATAGAAATAGAAATTTATTCTTCAATGTATGTAGTTTCCTTCCTCCCAGGAACTCAAGATAAACATATAAAGCTTTCTAACCACCAAATGTTTATCAGCTAGGACAATAAAGGAGGATTAAAAGGGAAAAGATTGGAAAGAGTGACCAAGTACAAGAACAGCATAGAAGAAAAATACTGATGGGGGAGAAGCTCCTGGGGCTAAGGAGAGCTAATTTTAATATAGTACAAACAGTTACGGCATCCAGCTCTGGCCCTCACTTTTGAAAATATTTCAATTAACTCATCTTTTTAAACATTTTAAAAATAAGGTAGTGAAATTTAAACTGTTTCTTTTTTCCTTGACAGATATGGAAAAGAGGAATAAGAGAGATTGGCCATTCATGACAATTCAGAGAGATGCTGGCTCAGGTACTTTTGTTTTCTACAACTCGGTTTTATGCCTGATAGTGTGAATTGTGTGCTTTGGAGACGATATAAAGTTAGAATGTTTATTTCCAAAATTTTAATAAAACATTCATTTTATGGTTACACTGAATGATTGACGAATCTCCTCATAATGGGACTGTCTTAGTCTTTAACAGTGGCCGGGACAACCTTGCTTTCCTCCACTGTGCTTGTCCTGTAATCATTTGGAAGATTCTTACAGCTGTGTGATCCATGATTTCTAATAAATCGTAATTATTTTGTGTAACACAGATTATTGATATAGACAGAAGTACATTTTTTGCTTGAGTTCCTCAGGTTATTACATCTAATTCTACTTGTCCTTAGCATATCTTTTACCCGTGTTTTACTTTATCAAGAGGGTTAATACATGACATTGTATGCATTTAGGTGGAGAATACCCAAATATCTTACATAATTATATTCTTGTTTTACCTATTATATATTTAGTTTTCAGTTTTGACCATTTTTCAAATTTGAATTATTTTGATTTATCCAAGCTAGAAGAAGAACATCTACAATTTAAGAATCTATTTATGCAATTTGATTACTAAAGATGTTCGCAATTTGATTACTCAAATATTCGCAGTTCATACCTAACACATTTTAAATAAAAATAATAGATTAGCAGGGTCATAGTTGGCCTAATACTTTTCTAAAATCCACAGTATATTAACTTACATGGAATTATTCCCTCTCTGCTCTTTTAGAAGTAATGTTACGCAAGGAATATAGTGGCCATATTCTAAGAGCTTCTAGAAATAGAGGTTAAAATATATTATGAACATTGTAATATAGTATGTCTTATGTGCTTAAAAATATTTAACAGTAAGATATGAAGTGAACATTTTCCCCTTAATTATATTTGACTTCCAATAACATGACACTATTTCTCATTTTTTGTTTTTTATGAAAAATAGATAACCTGGTATTCTGTATGAAGAATGGAATGAGAAGAACGAAGTATAAGCCCGTAGACTATCAACAGTTACATGCATTAACTGAAGCAAAGAAACTGGCTTCTGCTTCTATAGAGCAAAAGGTTAGAGGTGGTGTGTATGCAATATTTTTTTCTACTTTTGGAAAATTGAATTTCTACCAAATATATTCGTATATACATTGCACATGCAAAAGAAGTGGTTGTCTAAATGGTTCTTAGACTGTCCCAGCTATTAATAATAGCGAACAGCAGCTCATTTACTGAATGTTCTCAGGCTCTCTTATATAGTTTGCATGAAATATTCATTTAATTTTTATAACAACTCTATGACACTTAAATTCAACTTTGTTTTTGGAAAGATAGTTATTTTCAATACTTTACAACTTAATCTGAAAAATAAAAATTGCTAATAAGTGCCAGTCATGGATTATTATCTGATGTGAGGCTCCTACTTCAACATGGAGTAGGTATACCCTTAGTTTCTCTCTATTCTGGAATTCTCTTCTTTGCTGAAATATATAACCTGTGTCAAGAAAAGGTCAACCTGAAACTTGTTCAAATAATAGTTTATTAAAAGTGACATTTTTCATCGTTTTCTTCTATGGAAAATCTGCTTTAGTAAAGCCATATATTAATTTACCAGTTTTCATTTTTATTTAAAATGTTCATATCTGTTAGTGTTGCATGGCTTTTCATTATTACCTTTTTATTTTTATCTTTAACTTTTTTATTCGTACATGTTTGTAGTATATGTTTACAATCATCTTGGGGAGTGGTTACATGTACATACCTGTTTTAGTTACTTTTCTCTCGTTGTTGGGACAGAATACTCGACACCCAAAGTTAGGGGAAGAAAGGTTTATTAGCTCACAGTCTGCAGAAGTTTCAGTCTATAGTCTCCTGGATCCGAGGCAGGCAGGCTGGCGTGCAGAGCGGCGGCCGGCCGCAAAGTAAAAGTCCGGAAAATGCAAGGAATGTATGCAAATCAGCAATGCAAACAAGCGGCTAGTTAAGCTTCTTCCTGTATCTAGGCTACCTGCCCCCAGGGCAGCCCACACTCTAGATCCAGCTATCTCTTACCACATGAGGCTTTGGGGGGACATCTAGACACAAACCATAACAATACCATTATTATCTTTTTTAAAAGGCAACTATTATGATTCCAAGGCACACTTCATACCCTATTTTAGAGACATTACCATATATCTATGAATTACATTCCCTTAAACTAGGGTGACTACTTAAAAAGTAGGTTATTATTTGTTTCAGATATAACTCTAAAATAACTTCATGTTATGAGAACATTCAAAGAAATTTCATAGAAAAAAAACTCACATAACTGTCATCCTAATAAAATTGTTGTTATTCCTCTGACTTATTTGGACTTATTGTCCCATACCACATGTGTGCATACATAAACATATAATTATAAAACTTTACTACTTACTTTATTTTCTACTATGATAAACACAAACATAAACCTTGTGTACTTTTCCCTGTAATATTTTAGCGTGTTACTTCATATTATTTGTTATGTGACATTTAATTACTCCAGTCAACCAATCTTAATCATATGCCTACTATTTTTTTTTTTTTTTTTTTTGTGCTGGGGCTCGAACTCGGGGCCTTGTGCTTACTAGGCAAGCACTCTAACCACTCAGCTAAATCCCCAGCCCCTATATGCCTACTATTGGCCTTGATGATACAATAGCGAACAAAATATAGCCCTTACCCTCATGTAGTGTACCATTTGTTAGGAAAAGAAAGGGTGTCAATATTTAGTAAATAAGCCTGGAAATAAATTATATTAAGTGTAAGCTGCAATAAAACATACTGTCCAGTGTATAATTGACAGGACACAACCCTGATTAGGTGGGTAGGAAAGGCCACTCTTCTGAGGAAGTGAGATTGAAATTGAGATCTGACAGCCAAGAGGAATTAACTAAGCAAAAATAGGAGTGCTGAATACTAACTTTAACACTCAAGTACTCTACATTTAGTCAAAATACCTTTTTTTGGCTTATCTCACATGAATGAATGGATGGAGGGAAAATATTAGGAACATGTTTGTACATATTCCAATATTGACAATGTGTAGAGGATATGTTTGTGGTAGTGTCTTTTATTAATACAATATCATGAATTTCTCTTTGATGAAAGACTTTTTTTTCTTAAAGCATAAATATAAGAAGTTAGGATCACACATTTCTTCATTTCTTTTTTTGGGGGGGTGC